>WURV02163342.1:0-15312 GCA_011762755.2 Epimenia babai
TACTGTAGTTCTATGATGTAGCCCTGTACTGTGGCTATGTGTGATATGGCCCTGTACTGTTGCTTTGTGATATGGCCATGTACTGTAGTTCTATGATGTAGCCCTGTACTGTGGCTATGTGTGATATGGCCCTGTACTGTTGCTTTGTGATATGGCCATGTACTGTAGTTCTATGATGTAGCCCTGTACTGTGGCTATGTGTGATATGGCCCTGTACTGTTGCTTTGTGATATGGCCCTGTACTGTTGCTTTGTGATATGGCCCTGTACTGTTGCTTTGTGATATGGCCCAGTCCTGTAGTTCTGTGATATGGCCCTATACTGTTGCTCTGTGATATAGCCCTATACTCATTACTGTTGCTCTGTGATATGACCCTATACTCATTACTGTTGCTCTGTGATATGGCCCTGTAATGGAACTACATAATAGATAACATGGCTCCATTGATAATATTTCTCCGCTCTATTTGTTTCTCGTCCTCTCTCCCCGTACCGAATCGTCGCCAGTGTCCTCGAATTCGCAGCCGGCTACGTCAGCAGTCGGACCTCACCTCCCTTCCTAGACTCGATCGTCTCGATGGGTTTGCATTCTAACGATTTCCGCGACAACAGCCTCATCGTCGATACCTACGTTAATGGATGCCACCAGTCTAGAGTTACGTACCCTGCCAAAAGGTCCGCAGCGCGTCTTTAAATTGTATCGTAGACGAGGAAATTACGCAGTCAGTCGATGCCCGCGTAGTCCAGACGGATAACTTAATGCAAGATGACAACAATTCGATAAAGCTATTACGATTTCAGTTACCTTAAATGCAGTTACACAGTTACGACGTTACCTGCCACAGACACCGTTATTTAATTGGCCAATTTTCTCGTTATTATGTCTAATCGGGTATAAGTAAACGATACCAGATTTCAGTGTATTTTGTGTTGGGGTAAAATGTTATTTCGTCTTGTTGAACCTGGGAATATCAGTACTGAATAAATGCCAAATGAAACCATGACGCCGGTCAATTTGGAATTTGTTTCAGTTGTTTGTCTTCTGTTATCGTCTTTTTCGTGATTATCGATTGGTAGTTTATGCAATACGAAAAGTGAAGGTAACACCTTATTGCACCTGAGGAAGTATACTTGTATACAAAAGCTTGTGCTAATCATAATCATAGTCAATACGGTGTTACCTTCACTTTTTTTAGCTCAGCTGAGCTTATGCTCGGTGAGCTTTTCTAATCTGAATTCGTCTGTGATATGTCCATCCGTCCATCCATCCGATGTTAACATTTAAAAAATCATCTCAAAAAGCGCTTATCGCAGACATCTGCTATTTGGCAAATATTGTGCTTGGGTTCGTCTTTTCTAGATTTGTTCATGGTATCGTCATCGGAGATAGGGGAAGTAACTTCTGGCGATGTTCGTATTTTTTTGCTTAATAAAAACTTCTCAAGAACCGCTTATCTTAGGTTTTTTCTGTGCATTTCTTTCCAAAAACGAGAGTGCGAGAGACGACCAGTGTTGCGGAAGTAGAAAACGCAGGCCTCCATGCAAGAAGTTGCCTGTTCAAATATGCAGAGAATGATCCGGGGGGGTTGTTGTAAAATTTTTCAAGGACAATAGGGGGGCCCTGTTCTAAGTGCAACTGACATTTACTACTATAAATAAAAAAGCACCAAATCATTTATTCTTGGGTGGGTAAAATACAGACTGTCGAGCGCTAGGAATCTTAACAGACGCATTGAGGCTGACTAACCACGTATCTCAGGTCGCTTAGTGCCTCGCCTGGTGGCTACAGATACAAAGATCAGCACCACCCAATGAGACATCCGTTGATTGCTGTGATTCCCAGATGATGCGTTGACCCTTACCACACTAATGTCTGTATATCACATTACTATTGCAATACAATTCTGTGACAACAGAGTGCTAAGGGTTAATCCATACATGTACATATATACACATATCCATATATGGCCACATACATATCGGGCGAAACAAATTATTCTCAGCTTTTACTCACTTGCCGATTCTATTTTGGCGAGATCGTGAATGGACGTTCGTTTCTATCAATTCATCAAAGTGCAAACTTCTCCTGGATACGATACTTTGACTTTTACTGTTATTATTCCGATTTTTTACGTCGCTTTTTCTCCTTCGCTCGCTGTATGCCCTGCCAATCAACCGTCACTGCATTCTGAAAATACGTTTGATCGATAGTTAACTAAAGTGGATTACTTGCTCACTTTTTAGGGCATATAAGAAATTCAAGTCACATGATTAGTTAGTTGGTCAAGTCCATCAAAGAGAATGGACTGAAATATTTGATATCATATTCGTTAAAAAGGTCAAGTATATGAGATGTTTAAACTCCAACTCTTCCAACAACCTCCATCACTTTATACCTATTACCCATGGTCCATTGTCCATTGTCCAATTGGACATTCCTGATCACGGCTAATTCTATTCGATTCCCAGAGCCAGTCCTCAGCCAATATGCGAAATTCGATCTCGACCATGTCCGGAGATCCACGCGAGATGGCACAGTCTCGAGTTTAGAGCACGGAAATCAGGTAGCCTTATGGATTTATCGATGAATCCTTCATCCGGAGCGTGTTTCCAGTGCGTATTCGGAGCCACTGGTCAACAAATTTGGCAGTCGCCTCGATTGATCGAACGCATTTCTATCGCTCGTTCTTTGCACCGTCATGAGGGAATGGCTTATTTATTCAAGATGTTCGCTTCCGGTCATGGTTCATTTACGATTTCGGATAACCGGAGAGAACCACAATGGCTGCCCAGATTAAGGTTAACCTTATTCGGAAAGAACAACCTTTCTCACGATCCTTTTTTTTTAGGCTAGGTCATACGTAGAACGGACAGGATTCGAGGACACATCTGCAATTTTATGATGAGTACGCGGGTACTACACATAACAAAGTCATTTCCCAGAATCCCCCTCCAACGGGTACTCGGCTACCCGTACATCAATGACATGATTTCTGGTTATGTGCCCTGCCTCTCAGTTGTCTAGCGACAATTTATTTATTTATTTATTTCATTCGACAATCTATACGATTCAATTAACAATAGAAGTACAATATATAGATTCATACATATATACAGTGTTTACAACAAGTAAAAGACTACAAAAGATAATGTCTAAAAAAAAAAAAAAAAACAAAAAAAAAAAAACAAAAATAATGATAATACAATGAAGTGATCTATGTATATACATACATTGACAACTGTCGTCCAGTTACTACTGGAAAGCGCTGCTTTCGCTTTGCTGGGCCCGCTCTATGGAATGCTTGGCCCCTCGAAATGAGAAGCATAGTCTCTATTAACATGTTTGAAACTATGCTTAAGTCATATCTTTTAACACAATATAAATTGTAACTGTAACGACTTCATCTTTTCTAATATTTTGTTGCTATATGCACACCAGCGTGGAACACCCTGTGAGCATGCGCGCATGGAGTGGGGCTGTATATAGAGGCCTAATATTTATTGAAATATTCTCCCTTCTCTATTCAAGCTTCTCCCGGATAAGATACTTCGACTTTTACTCTTATTATTCCAACATTTTACGCCGCTTTTTCGCCTTCGCCTGCTGTATGCCCTGCCAATCAACCGTTAACAATAGGAAATGAGCAAGATTTTCGTGCTTGAATATTGAGAAAGATTTGTCGTATAATGGTTTATTCTAAAATATCTTACTGATATAGTATACTGGTAACAGGGGAATGTTGTACGTGCGACTGACATTTAATTATAAAATAGCACCAAAACCTCGCCTTTACTTTACCTTTTATAGTTCATTAATGTCACTAAAACTGCATTTCTGAATGGGCAAGAAAACAACTTACAACAGCTCACAAATCCCGTTGAATTTCACTAAATAATGACTTACCATGCCTGTATTTTTCATAGTGTTATTTCACCGATTCGTTCAATTTGATCGACACTACCGCTATATCGGCGCGGTTATTTCGCTCGAATCGCGGTACGTCGCAGCTTTGGAAATCAATCAGCACCGTCTGGTACATTTCAGTTGTCGTCTGCTACCTTTCATTTCAAGGTTGGGTATTCCGACGGCCATTGTGCGCTAATTACTTGCATAGAACATCGACAATGCTCGCTCCGATAGCTGGCAGCCAGAACTTTGCCGGTTAGTCGATGTGTATTTGATTCGGCTTTCATCCGTATACATCGAAATGAGAATATCGCAAAAATTAGGTACTTCATGGGAACAGAAAGCTCGATTGGCAGGGCTTGTAGGGTGGCGAGATACGAACCGGAAGATGCGTGTTTTTATGTTGTTTGACCTAACGGGGTGGTCGAGTTGTAGTAGCACTGGACTCATAACCAAAAGGGCGAGGGTTCGAAACTGGTGAAATTTTCTGCGCTGATCCTGAGCAAGTCATTATCCCAAATTAATCCCGGGACTTAAACCGTATCTGAAATTGGGGGAGGCTTGATGTTATCTTTGATGGGTGATATGTAATGTCGAAGGTATTGTATCTGTGCAGAATATAATAGAGCTTACATCAAATCGCCCGCTATAAACCACACCTTAGAACCTTGCCTGATACTCGCAGTCTATATAATATAAGCCTATAAATAGATTAACTGTAACATTATAGGCATATGCTATTAAGGGTTTTTTCTCATGTAAAGCTATTCATGTAAAGCTATTTAATAGCTCTTCAATAGCTACAGTACACAATGTGTCATATTTCTTGGCAAAAAAAATCCAATTAAACCTGCATGCCCATGGGCATCCCCTCATCTCATTGTGAAGACCCTGCGAAGTGTACGACATACGTAGACTCTGTGTAGGTACCTGGAACCAGTGGTATGAGCGGATACAGATCACCCAAGTACCCACCTCCGAGACAGGGTTTTCACTACGCTATTTTCCCCCATTCCTTATAACTAACAATAACCCTTTGTCGTGTAAACTTAACCACGTTGGGTTAGCATCGTAAAGGGCCAGAAAAAAGATGGCCTACACGGCGATTAACTTGGTACTCGGCCTTTTTCCGGACTGAACTAAAAATTACAATTATATTCCGGACTTAACTAAAAATTACAATTATATTCCGAACTTAACTAAAAATTACAATTAAATCAAATAAACGCCATTAATTTTTATTTCGCATCATTTAAGCGGCGATTGTCAGGAGTCGTGTGAAAGCTAGAGCAGTAATTATATAAATGTCCTTATCCGGTGTGTCCCATCGACATTTCCGAGATTCTGGTATTTCGTTAATATCCAGTGTCGAGGCGACATGCGAATATATCGTAATGGCAATTAACGACCGAGATACACGCCGAGAGAAAATGCATGCGACACTGATATCACAAGAATCTATAGCCTCTCATTTCAATCATACTTTGGTTGAAGGCCACGTTCAAAAATAGGTAAAAAAGGCGTTAGAGCAACATAATGGCGGGCCGAACATGGTGATTATCATGTTTTATGGATCGTTACTTTCGATTCGCTTTACCTCTATCTCGCCATTTACCCTGAGTAATTGCGAGGTTTTAAGGTGTGTCCCTATGTCTTCATTAGTTTGGGATAATCAAATTGTCACTGAAGCTCGCTCGGGCGGTTCGAAATAGCCCGGTGCAGTGTATCTTTTATCTGAGACGTATCTTCCCCACGCAATCCTGCTAATTTGTTCATTTTGTTTATGCGATTTACATTGACTGATGTATGTATGTGTACACATTATATTACGTACTGCTCTATCCGTCGAATGCTCCAGTCACACTATTTTAATATATACACTATATATACACTATTTGAATTTATACACTATTTAAATATTTACACTATTTCTGTATATACACTATTTGAATTTATACACTATTTAAATATTTACACTATTTCTATATATTCACTATTCGAATATATGCACTATTTGAATATATACACTATTTGAATATATTCGCTATTTGAATATATACACTATTTGAATATGTACGCTATTTGAATATATACACTATTTCTATATATACACTATTTGAATATATACACTATTTGAAAATATACACTATTTGAATATATACACTATTTCTATATATGCACTATTTGAATATATACGCTATTTGAAAATATACACTCTTTGAATATATACACTATTAGAAAATATACACTTTTTGAATATATACACTATTTGAATATATACGCTATTTGAATATATACACTTTTTCTATATATACACTATTTGAATATATACACTATTTGAATATATACGCTATTTGAATACATATACTATTTGAATATATACTCTATTTGAATATATACACTATTTGAATACATACACTATTTGAATACATACACTATTTGAATACATACACTATTTGAATATGTACACTATTTGAATATGTACACTATTTGAATTACACGCATCACGTATGGTTTTTGCATGCTCACTTTTGCCCGTGAAATACATATCCATTTGTTTGCTGAACAACCTACTTTCGCACACCAATTTCTTTCTAAATAACCTACTTTCATACACCCACTTGTCTGACCTACTTTCATACACCCACTTGTCTGACCTACTTTCACACACCTACTTTCTTGACCTACATTCACACACCCATTTCAACTCTGACGCCACTTTAACATAGCGATTTCTTGTCCGAGGAACCTTCTTTCACACGCCCGTTTCTACACTCAATGTTTACACACTCATTTCATATCTCACCGGCCAACCTATTTCCTCTCTGCCATTTCACCAATGTTTCCTTCAGACAACAATTTCCTTCACGACCGACCCATTTTCACACACCTATTTCCACCGTGACCAAGTCAGTTCCATGGACCCATCTTCCACATCTGACTCGGTTATCTTGCAATAATTAACTTTGTTTGTCGCGGCATCAACTTCATGCCAACGTAACGAAGTCATCGAGATCCATATTCCTTCGACAGCACCACTTGTGGTAACAACGTTATTGATTTAATACCTCGGCGGGCATGTCTACTCACCCAATTTATCCCCATTACACCTTTAACAGCGAGATACCAATCCGTCTTCCCGATTTCCGTTGCACCCAATTTATTGCGCGTTATTACAATCGGTTAGAGGATGTGTTGTTCCATTACCCGTCTCTCTCTCCTTTATCGATTGTTTCTGGTCATCTCGATATAGCCTCGGTAAATCTTTGTTCTCGAAGTTATGCGATATTTCTGATAGAGATCGTCTCGACAAAACTTGTACGACGATATTCGAGTTTGTTTGGTTTGGTTTGGTTTCTTTCATGTCTTCTTTATAATGAATTCTTATGTACGAATTAAATCTTACGAATTTTCTACCAGCCTATGGTCGCAGGTGTTCATGATAAAATAAATTTCAAAACTTCTTAAAGAGTACCGTAAAGAATTTCCACTCTACATTATTTGCAACATTGGCTTTTTCTGCCTAATAAGGATATATGAAAGTTTGTTTTGATCTTATTCTCGTTGTAAAAGGTCTTGACTTTTTATTTTGGTATTTCAACGCACGCAGTTCCCCCTGTCTGTTGATTATCACTGTATCCATCTGTCAAACTTCCCTGATCTCAGTGAACTCAGCATTGAACAGTGAATATTGTATCGAATGAGACTTACGTTCACATACTGAACGATCGTTTGTGCAAGATTAATGTCACGTAACCACATCGCCATCCCGCTTACTCTGTCAGTCCAGCGTTAAAAATATCTATCAATAGCTAAATCACCCACCTTTGTGGCAGTTCACAATATTTTTGGAAGACAGTTATAATGCTGTTTAAAGTCAATGCATTGATTTAGTTGTGAAAAAGAAAAAAAAACAAATATTATGCATTTTAATATTACTTTATAGCAAAGGGAATCTTTGAAAACAGTATTTTTATGATACCAATTCCCAATTATTATTCCTTCTTGCCATCATAAATGAACGTATTTAAGTTAAAGGTCTCGGAGTATTGCTCGTACTCATCCTACTCATAAATACATACCATATTTCCGTACTCAGTTTGTTGTGAATATATTTAAGAGTGAAACATAAAAGTGCGTACATAAATTACATCATTAATTTTTTGTTTTGTGGTTGATGACCATGAACAACTAGTTAAGTATTAATGTATGTACTTTATAATATTAGATGAATGTAATGCAAAGGTAAACAACAATATATGATATGAAAATAATTCCTAAAGTTTCATACTTTCTCACAATGAAGAACCTCTGTATACACTCGGGTTCTTAAAGAATACAATATGGTTATGAGGTTTCTTTCCGGAACCTTGGGTAGAACTCAATAACAAACCACCCACACAGAGACAAGATTACAACTTAGGTTTATATAGTCTGTCACCATGTATTTATCCAACAAACATGAATCAATTATTCAGATCTAAGCATATGATGTCTATATTACCGAAGGTCAAGGATGAATTCACCCCGGGCATGAATTATGCTATTTGTCGCAGCCTGAAAAATGAACTTGTAGATTTAAATGTCAGAATCAAACATTGGTCGTATCTTCTTACTATCTCGTGATCTTCCCTCTTCGCTTTTATGACTTTTTTCTTTTTTGTGTCTTCTTTTTTCTCTATTGAAGTCATTCTTGTATTGAACATACTTTAACATGAGAATATGCTGAGACATACAATTTGATGTAAGAAATAACACTTTTTAACACTCCACAGTATCTACTCACTTGACCTAAATTAAACTTTGCAGCAAGTGAACGGCTTGGCAATTGTTAGGTACCATCTATAGTCTTTATTGGGTGACTTCAAAGTATTCTAGAACACTTCCAAAATAACGTTATTTTTAGCCGATAGAAAATGATGCTTATGTTGCAAGGAAATTCTAGAACAAAGAATATCCATTTTAGGAATCTCAACCAGTATTGCGTAATCGATTTAGGTAAGATCTATGCGATAGCGCTGCTGTTAATTTTAAAAGATCCTGGTTTCACCATTGTCACACCCCACATACTAATGGGCATTGTTCTGGTTTGTACATACTGTGTACAAGTTACAGACATAAACGTATGACTTTGTCTTAGAAAAAAAGACGTGCGTTGCCATGTTCACTCTATGGAATAATATGAGAAGTGAAGGTAACACCTTCTTGACTAACTCAGGTTGTGATTAATGCAAGCTTTTGTTTACAAGTATATTTATCATGTATCACTTCATCGTGTGCAATGAGTAGGTGTAGTGAGATACACGGAACTCTCCATGTTTGATCTGGCAACTGTGTGTGAACGTCTATGAATAAAAAGTATTAAAAGCATTAAAAGGATTTAAAATGGCTACTCCAGGGCAATTCACATCTGTGGTTGATAATTCTTTAGGAGGACCTTGTTTGTGACAGGTGCCAACAAGCCCTCAACATTTTGTGCCAACAAGCCCACAACATTTTGTGCCAACAAGCCCTCCACATTTTCACTTCTTAAATGTATAATTTTTCCAAACAGAAAAGTTGCGAACGTTTGTACTACTTTGTTGATGGTAGTTAATGCCTGGCACACTAGGAATATTGATTGCTTATACCCTCACGAAATTTGCCAATATCCAATTTTAGTAACATTTTCCTCAATATTTTGCTCACAATACTGCAGTGGAAGACTGAGTAAAAATCCATCATTTGTGGACATTCGATATGACATGAAATAAAATGAAATATTTGATTCAAAGTGCATTCCTGTTTAATACACAACCTCTCTTAAGAATAGCCATGCTGCATGAGAAGTCATAACCACTTCAACAGTTGTGCCAATATTTGACATACCAGTATTTGATGTTTTGATTCGAATGTATTCTTAGAGTTCCTGTCAACAATTTAGTCGTTCCCCAAATAGGTCGATAGGTAGGTCAGCACAGTGATGTTGACAGATTTAATTTACAATTTTGTGTTAAGAAACGGAACACACTCTTATATAGTGCATGAAATGTTAAATCATTTTTAACTACTCATCTTTTCTCTAAGCCTTAGGTTAGCAGTATTATACTACAGACATTGTAGTATTACATTTGTATTAAATAAAAGTATAAATAAATGAATAAAATAAGATTTATCCCCTGTGGCGATGGATTAATTACATTAAAAACATAAAAATGAAAACATGCTCTTCGAAAAGAACAATCAGGATTAAATGTTTCACCAACAATACAGCGGAAAGAATCTTTATTAAAATGTATCTCTGCCAATTAATACCCGATTAGCTGCACTTTCCATGTGACAAGTTCACGTTATACGAAGATATAACTGTTATTGTCCTGTTTGTTATAATAGCTAATTATTCCTCACATGTGTTTCATTTTCATATATTACTTGTCATTATTCTTGTCACTGTAGTATTTATGTCTGTGACTTTCAAGCGACAGTTGACGCTTTACTATCAATTTCTGGGCTCTAGAAATGATTCTTCTATTCTATTTTTCATAAGATTCTACTTCTCTCATGAAGTATGTTTCATATCTAACTCAATTATTCCGTTCCTCTTTTTTTTACGTAAAAATCGTTTTTACGTCACTGAATGACCTCTTATCTTCTCGAAAATATTTTTTTTCGTGTTCGGCTGTCGACCGGGAAATTAAGAACAGTCGAGAATGGCAACGAATGAATCGAACAAACGTCACTGGCTCAAAGTGTAGCGATACGTATCCATAATTTTCTTTTTCTTCGCTGCGCGTTATATATGTATCTGTCGGTATTACCGCCGCAACAATTGTCGAGCATGATATTTTATGTGGATAGATACGTGATCGGTCTCCCTGTCAATTCGAGTCGTCGGCAGTGTTAACTACAGAGAACATTTCGGCAGGATTTGCAACGACATGTTCGCTAAATAGTTGGCGATATCAAGACGAATACCATCGTCGCAGTAATTACTTTGATGCTCGGCCTGAATATTTTGACAGCGGGAATTTGCCGCAACGGTTCGGGGCTTATCCACTGATACGTGAATTTCTCAACACGCAAAATGGGGAGGTGAACATAGGGGTATTTTCATGAATGCACTGCCCTTGGAGTTCTAGTGTCTTATGTGGAACATTAGCTGTTTAGCTGTTTCATGGTTTACGACAAGACGTAAGGGATGGGATATCATATGTGGTATTTGAGCCGTATGGTTTGAAAGTTTCAAACATTTTTTCTTGTAATTTACTGTTGATACTTGCATTAATTTAATTGGGAAGGTGTCTTAATTTAAAACGTCTTTAACAAGAGTATTTCTTCTAAGAGTTGTTCATGCAAAATTTCTCAACTCTAAAGGTGCTTATCCAAAAATTAGCCGATGTATTCTTTAGTCAAATGTTCTTTATCCAAAAGTTCATTATCCGAGACTTTTCTAGCGAAGAGTTTTTTATGCAAAACTTTTTCTTCTGTTCAGGTATCGTCAGCCAAGAGTTTTTCATCTTAAATGTCTTCCTTTATCCAAGATATCCTCATTTAGGAGTTCTTTGCTCAAAGGCCCATCCTTAGTTGATCTCTTCAAGCGTCTTCAAATACCCAGGTTTCTTCAGCCAAGAGTTTTTCCTCTTAAATATCTTTCTTTATCAAAGATATCCCCATTCAAGAGTTCTTTGCTCAAAGGCTCATCCTTTGTTGATCTTTTCGAGCATCTTCAAATACTCAGGCATCTTTAGCCAAGAGTTTTTTATCTCAAATATATTTCTTTATCCAAGATATCCTTATTCAAGAGTTCCTTGCCAAAGTGTTTTTGCCCAAAAACTTGCCATTCGCTGATCTCTTCGAGCATCTTCAAATACTGATGTATCTTCAGTCAAGAGTTTTTTCTCTTAGCCATCTTCCTTTATCCAAGGTATCCTCATTCCAAATTCTTTTCCCAAAAGCTAATCCTTCGCTTATTTCGTCGAGCATCTTTAAATATTCAGTCATCTTCAACCAATAGTTTTTCATCTTTCTTGATCTGTGAGATCCTCATCTAAGAGTTCTATGCCCAAGTGTTTTTTCCAAAAGCTCATCATTCGGCGATCTCTTCGAGCGTCCTCAAAAATATTGCAGTGTTGTCCTACCATTTCTTAGAAACTTTATCATTTGTCATGGCTGACAACAAAGTCTGAGGTGACCCGTCCATTAGTCAATACCCACTTACAACCCGCTACCCTTGACTTCCCAGCGTTAAAATTCCTTCACTCCCAACACTTCATTAAGGCTAAAGTTATTACCATCGCAACGTCCGTAGACTCTGTCTCAGTACAAAAATCGATATGTCTGATTAGTGTGCTAGGTACAATAACCACATATCTACATAAACCATTAATCAGTCATATATAGATTGCTGCAGGCACTCCATCAATCTGCGGCATGCAATAACGTGACAAAATCAATACATTTCATGTAGATGCTATTGAAGCTTTTGCGCGTGAAAGACACTGTTCTATTTTCGCCGATGATGCGTTTATCTCTTCAATAACGGCTTGTCCGTCTGTTTACACACTCTATATAGTTGTGCTGTGATTTCTAGTGGACTAACGCGAAATGACTACGTTTGAAAGTGTAATTTACGGATTTCGCCCATCGACTTACCATTGGAATCCCCTGGAATTGTTCACCGAGAAGTAATTCACTCATTTCGCCTGATTGCAAGATGCCAGTACCAGGACAGCTGACATCTTTCCTCGTCTGATTGTCGAGACATTGGTCACTTCGCGAAAATGGCATCTGTCATTCGCACGCTTCGTGAAACTGGTCTTCGATCAAGTCTCGATGAGATTACTAAAGGAGTTCATTGTATATATTCTCAACTTACTATCTCGAATAGCAGCTTTCTATGATTTATTCCTTATTATAGGCTGTGATTAACTTGCATTCTTAACGCACGACATTATCGTGACAATGGTGTCATCACACAAACTACTAGCACCAACTTTCAGCCAATTTGCCCAAATATCTTACATCTTAAAGATGTATGGTTCCCACAGCTTATAATAAAGCTAAACTCCTCATATGCCACACCTGAGACATTGCTACCAGTTTCTTCATAGTGGGTTATGAGTGAGTAAAATATAAATACATAGAAGTGGTAATACCTTTTCGGCTTGCTTGATGTAGACTGCTCTCACAGTCAAAAGCTTATGATATTTTTTCTGATTGAGCCGCCAAAGTGTTACGATATCCGTGTGTTTACAGATTATCATGTATAAGTGCATTTAGGTTTAAATTTAAAGCTGCACCTCGCCATCAATAATGTATAATCTGCAATGAATATTACAATAATTATAAAAATATGCAGTTTAATTTTCAGTGAACTCATTATGCCTTGGTCAATACTGATGAAATATTGTCAACAACATTTTTCCAATATTACAACAAAGTAAAAAAGCATACAGTATAACAAAACCGAGTTCAATACAAGAACTACCACTGGACGTTATAATACCACAGATTTAAATCAGATGCAATGTTATAACAAAATATATACATGCGGGTTTAGGGAAAATAGGAAAGCGATGTAGAAAAATTGAGATACATACATAGAAATACAGAGAGAACAGTGTATAGAAAACAGTGATTTGAGATTATTAGATGTAAATATACATTTCTAAGCAATGTAAAAATGTAAGGCAATGATGTTAATGATGATTCGGCATAAAGGTTTACATGTAGACTTCTCCCATGTCAGGTATGCCGGACTCTCACCATCGATACATCCCGCTAAATGGTGATGACTCCATTTTTCATTTACACGAAACATACTACCAAACCGAGATTCGAAACTTCGCGACTTTAGTGTATAAATCATCTGTCATTGTCTGATCGGATTGTCATGTGACTTTCGCAACTTGGTAAAAAAAACTCATCAAAACTCATCAGCAGTGGCTGTAGATCAGGAATCTGTCATAGCCGAGGAACATTCGAGAAATTATGGGTGAAAGGGTCGGTTTATTAATTTTTATATATTTTTTGGATTTTGACAGTGATATCCAGATTACCACCAGTATCCAGTCATTCCATTCGCCCATCTCCCACCTTCCCAGAAAATTTGATGCCAATTCATATATGACTTCTTGCTTAAAATTACGCACCACTAGACAGATAAATATATAGACAAACAGGGCCGATGACATAATCCCCTCAACAAATTAAAAAAAAATCATTCTTAATAAGATTCCAACAACGTGAATCAGCTCGGTTGCGTGGCGCGACCTAAACTTGCGTTTACTCTATTATTCTTCATTTTGCTGAAGGATACAGTATTGCATCACCATGCCTAAACTTGCACGACCCAAACTCGCGTTTGCTATATTTTTCTTCATTTTGCTCAAGGATACAGTATTTCATCGCCATCCCTAAACTTGCACGACCCAACTCGCGTTTACTATATTTTTCTTCATTTTGTCGAACGATATTTCATCACTGTGCCTGCTGTACCACTAATGTAAACACCTAACATCGCTCCCTGTCAACAGTGGAGGTCAGACTGTCCCAGAAGCAATTTCTTAAGCCATCATTGTTTCCTGCCGCCACCACCTAATGCATATTTGTACTCGACGCATTGCCTGACTAATTTATTAAGTCATTCGAATAATTCAACAGATGCTGGTTCCCACATTTCGAACAACCCTCTTACCAAGGGCGACCACTCTGACTTTATTACGGCACAGATCAATGCTTTTCCACATGCGAGCGAAATCTCGAGAGAAGCTTCCTCATCCTTGAGGACATTTCACGATTGCTGTAAATTCAGGCACAAAGTTTATGGCGCAAAAGGCAAAGTTTTAGCGCTTTTGATATATTACTTTATTCATGTTAGAAAATTTGTATCATCAACACTCCATCCCAACTGTTTAGATCCATGTGGGTTAACATTTTATTGAATACATACACCTCAGAATCTCAATATCTTTGGTGTCTATCCGGTTATTAGTGAATGTCATAGCATTCAAGTTCGATCAACTTCCAAGTTATTTCGCGAAAATATCGCAATATGCGTTAAAATATGTCTTTTAGCATGTTGAGAATATGGCTTTCTTAGTTATTAGTTTAGGAAGCTCATTAGTGTTTCAGTGCTAATATATATTTGTGTTATTGTCTGAGGATACTTAAGCCATACCGATGTTTCTAAATTGTGTAATTATTGATGTAAAGTGTATTAGACAGCAATGCTATAAAAGCGCTTTAAATTTAAAACAAATATATTTCATTTCATTTCAATTTCTTGGTTAGACTTGTCATCTACAAAATTTTTTTGGTATTATTAAATATTAATTAGAACCAGGATAAAAATCATTTATATATATATATATATATCTCATGCTTATCTTATACAAACTATGTGTCATACATACCGACTATGTACCG
>WURV02163353.1:0-15311 GCA_011762755.2 Epimenia babai
ATATGGGTGATCCTTAAGAGTTTTCAGTAGTACATAATGACGACTACATTAGATATCTTAAGAGCAATCAGAATGCAATATCTTACCATAGAATACCACACTAAACAACAGTATTTTGGTTTGAGCTGTACTCTCTGAGGTATCCTCTTCCATAATATACTAATCTGTGTATAAATCATGTGATACACTTCAGACGAACGAGCGTTGATGGCTGGCTAATGCAGCTGGGACACACGCGCCGCCTGGCATACGCTAAAGACCGGATCACGCGCACATTAAAACGCATCATAGTTCATGAGAACTTCACCCAGCTAACAGTCGATAACGACATTGCCCTACTGGAACTCGCCACTCCACTCCAGTTCAATGACTTTGTGCGGCCGGTGTGCTTACCAGAGCCTGGCGTTAAGGTGCCACTTGGCTCGAGGTGTATTGTCGCTGGGTGGGGCAGGAAGGGCTTCTCAGGTGGGCAACATAGTTTAGTGCACAATACTCGACTAAGTTTCGTGCACATTACTCTGGAGTAAATTGATGAGCGTATTCGATTTCAGACGGAAATTTCACGCTGAATCTTTTCTCTAGTTAGAAATACATAATTACATTATACCTATAAGAAATTTTGTAATGGATTAACAAATATTCTTAAATTATACAATCATTGTCCCATAAGTGGTTATGACAATGTAGAGCTGTTTGTTACAATACAATTATCAGATCCAATGATAATGTATAGTGATTATGTTTGCCAGAATACAACTACCAAAGCACTTTGGAGCAAGTCGAGTTGAGTGTCGTTGAGAGAGAGTCTTGCGCTATGGCCCTCAACAACCACAACATGAAACCACCATACAAACTCACCGAGAACATGTTCTGTGCTGGAGGCGCTCTTGATCATGACGCTTGCTCTGTAAGTCCATCTACTTCATACGTTCAGTTATCTGACGATGGATTTAATTTTTTAACACTTCACACGTCGTCAGTTATAATTATCCGGATATTCAGGATGTAGCTGACAGCCGATATGTGAAGGTCTATGGAATAATTTGCAAGCAGGGTTGTTTTGGTTGTGTATGGATATAATTTCGTCTGTGGCATAAACCTTGTAAGATTTGCTATTTCGGTTAGACTATCATCACAATTCCTCATCACCTTTATCTATCAACACAATGCATTTTATATTTTTTACATTTAATTTACTTAACTGGGATGTTCATTTAAGCGGGATGTTCACTTAACCAGGATATTTCCTTAACCGGGATGATTACTCAACATGATGTTTCCTGAACCGGGATGTTTTTTCACTCTGATATTTCATTCACCGGGATGTTTCCTTAATTGGGACAAGGACAAGGATGTCTCCTTGACCGGGATGTTCATTTAACCGGGATGTTTCCTTGAGCGGGATATTCACTTAACCAGGTTTCCTTAATCTGGGCGTTTCCTTAACTGGGATATTCACTTAACCAGGATGATTACTCAACCTAATATTATTTTAATCGGGATATTTCCTGAACCGGGATATTTTTTCACCGGGAACATTCAGTTATTCCAGGGCGGTGCCATCAATTCAATGGTATATCTGATAGGTAACTGAAGGCGGTGTACTAGCAACAATTTGATACATTTTACCTCTTGTTTCGAAGAATTGTATAATGAGCTTGGCAGGTCATTTGGCAATTTCTTATGATTAAATGGTTTGCCCGCAGCTGTATATACACATGAATGCAGACTGTTCAGTGTCTCATTTGGATTTACTTAAGGGACATATTCAAGGGATAGTGTTTGCATATTGTTTATATATTACTAGATTGAAACCAGCTTAAAAAATTGTTTGTCGTAAGGGTTTAGCCATGTGACAAAATGTGTTAGTTTCTTCACCAATATTTATTTTTGTCAGAAGACATTACTTCAATGGCCTCCCTAGTATGGTCTAAATATTTGGGAATTTACTTACTTGGCTTTAGAGTGGAGGGAACAAATTTTGGTCAATGCATTATGTCTCAACATCTCCCTGCATCTTTTTGTCACATGTCTACCCATCTTTATAGTACTTGACATGTAATTATCAAAATAAACAACCCATGCCTTGGCTAGGATAGTCAAGCCAGTTTGTATTAATATAAATTGCAGCGTGTCATTCACTAATTCACCAGTTGACTTCCACTATTTCAGCAATCATGTCATCTCTTTGACTATTTTTTATATATAGGTATAAGCACTTTATTTTTTTTCATTTATATCCCATTCCATCATGCCGATCAAATATTAATCAAAGCTAATAGTATAGAATAGTATTGAAGTTCTATTGATGATATCTGAGGGTATCAGTGTATTGCTGATTTGTCAACCTTTTGAAATTTTCTCTTTTGTCTTTAGCATTTTGTAGTTTTTATATCGTTTTGATCTGTGTACTAATCGTATGTAATTCATTTGCCATGATAATTAATTCATTACCCGTCTAAACTACGATAGGGCGACAGTGGTGGACCATTCGTGTGCAGAATGAACGGGAGCAATGACCGTTGGTACGTTGGTGGAATCGTCTCATGGGGGCTGAAATGTGCCACGCCCTATGTGCCCGGGGTCTACACAAACATCGCGAATTACATACATTGGATTTACAAGACGATAAGCCAGTACTCGTGACATCATGTCTTAACGATGCCGAGTCTACCCTGTGGACTTGTATTGTTGAGAGTGTAATTAGTACAATCGCAGGCATTGCGGGGGTCGAGCATTATACAGATTACACCTCCCCTCACTAATGCCTGGTAACCTGTTTTCATTTTGTTTTTATTAAACATCTCAGTCTCATTCACTTTCAATAGCATTTCAATAATACCTTTGTGCGAATAAACAAAAATAAACCAGTTTTGACACGTACCAAATGGAGAAATTATAGCTTAGCATCCTGATATTGAGGCGGTTGCTCAAATCAAAGTTGTAATGTACCATTAATGATTAGACAGCATAAACATTATTCGATCTGTTATTCCCTACACTGTAAAACTCACCATCACATTACAAATTTGAATTCACTCCTAATATACTTTACTTTTATCATGATAGTAGGAAGAGATGAGTGTATATTCATTGTTAAGGTAATTTTTGCATGAGCGTTGTATTCAACATATGTACAGAATTGTTCATGTTTCTGTTATTGTCAATACCTCAATTTTTGTATCCTATATTTAGCGTAGAGATTTTTATTAATAATTTAATTCGAATTCCAAGACCTGGCGCCACAGCTGATTTTTAAGAACTGTACATATTCTCTTTAATAATGACTCTACAGCATGTTCTATACATATCACTGCCACAATTGTTACTCACTCCTCTTACAATGCCAAGAAATACATCTGGTACACATTTATTATTAAATTTCTTGTGTGCTTATATATTATATACCGAATAAACTGGCAGGTAGTCTTGTGACTTTTTCAGGTAAATGTACAAACAATGTGAATTGTATCCCCTTTCTATAAGACTTCTACCCAATGTTATGATCACATTAGCCATATAGGTATAAACTAAATTGCAGCAATTTTTGAGTCGGCTGAGAGCATGGTCAATGTGTATGCAAACGAAAATTAATTTACATTCTGTCCGCATGACTGCATTGTTATTGCCCATGAGATTGACGAGTGAAGCCTTTAAGCATTGGGGTTATATTATACAGCCAAGACAACGACCAAGTATGAATTACCTCAGTAATCACCATCATCCGTAAGGAAATACTGAACACCACTCCAAGGTAGCTAATGATATTCAATGAATGTCTTACATATTACATCTAAGACACAATGTATTGTACAATAAAACAAGTTGATTGAATGAACACATGTCTACGTAATAATTAACTCACAGCAAATATTTACCACTAACTACTTGGAAGTAGCAACCTATAGTGCAACATTGTAATAATTTTACAACAAAATCTCTGACAATGGTCGTAATAACACTTTTACAACAAAATATCTGACAATGGTCCTGTTTTTAAACAATTTACTTTAATATTAGACAAGTCGCATGAAATAGATGTGTGGGGATGGGCAATGGTTGACGTACTCAGACTTGTTACTGTCACGCTACCGGTGCATAGCATCTAATGATACTTGGCGTGTCGTTCATTTGCTGTCAAATACAAAATTTCCAGAGTACAGTACAAAACTCTTAAGGAGTAACAAAAACATTCAACATTACATACATTGGTATGTTATAATAATACTGTTACTATAATGCTATAGATAGAGATATTTTTAATTCTGACAAAGCAATAGCATATGGCATATTTTGATTTATTATAATCAGCATACGACCATAACATATATCATTATTTAGTAGAAAGAGTGAAGACGCATGAAATGTGTTGGGAAGATATAGTCATTGAACGGACAACACGGGCCTCAGCCAAATTTCGATAAAAATAATCATAAGGTCCATGAAGGTTACTCTAATTGAAAGAGTGTGTCATAGAAAAACTCATCCAACGATGGAATAATTCTGGATTACTACTCATGGAATATGGTCTTAACGTGAACAGAATAATTGTACAGGTTTATAATGCTAAATGTAACATAAGGAAAAGAGGCCAGGTATCCGTCCATAATACCT
Organism: Epimenia babai; assembly: GCA_011762755.2. NCBI lineage: Eukaryota > Metazoa > Mollusca > Solenogastres > Cavibelonia > Epimeniidae > Epimenia > Epimenia babai. The sequence continues at coordinate 4,615 of WURV02163353.1, forward strand.
ATCATAAAATATCGCAATAAATAAACGAGAGGCCAAAGAGGCCTCAAAAAGCTCACTTGACTTGGTAAAAATAAAAAATAAGCAAGTAAAACAAAACCAATTGAAGAATAAAAATGTGGAATAATAGAGGGACTTGAGATGCTTAAATATAAGTGAAAAATAAAAAACTGTCCCAAAATAAACTAAAAAAGGGAAAAAACACTTGGTAATAGACACTCGGACATTAATACAGGAAGTCAAATAGGCTTCAAACACTCATTCGGGTATAAGAAACGTCCAATAGGACGGATACAAGCAGTCGGATATTAAAACAAGAGGCCAAGTGTGTCCGAAGAATTTTTCAGGTAAAAATACGAACATCGGCACAGAATTACGTCCCATTGGTCTGATGATGATATGCTTAACCAATCTAAAAAAGACCAACCAACCAAAGCATATCTACCAAATTGCAGATCTCTGCAACGAGCGGATCTTGAGAACATTTTTTAAGTAGCAAGAGGCCAAAGAGGCTTACCTGAAAAAAAGAGGAAAAAGAAAACCAAGAGGCTAAGGAGGCAATCTTGATATTAGAATGGGACGGCAACAAAGAGAGTGCCTGACATCGAAAACATGAGACCAATGAGACTGGAAAATACAAATCAAGATACTGAAACAAGAAAATACAGATTTGTGGATAAACCTTGTCTGGAATCACCTCTAATTACTTAAATAGAGATGCCCTAACCAAATCTGAATGATATCTACAGTCTGCCATATGGCAGACCTTTGCACTGAGCAGACATGGAAATAAAGATTTTCAAATACAAAAATTGGTAGAAGTCACTCCCTTTGCTCCCATGATAAGATTCTGAACAAATCTAGAAGAGACAAACCCACGGACAATATCTACCAAATAGCAGACCTCTGCGATAAGCGGTTTACGAGATTTTTAAATAAATACAAACATCGGCAGAAGTTACCTCCCCTAGCAGCAATGACGATATGACAGACGAACTTCGATCAGAATAGCTCTCCGAGCATAAGCTCAGGTGAGCTAAAAATACAAACATCGCCAGGAATTGCTTTCCTTTGGTCTAATGATGATATGCCTATCAAATCTAAGAGACCAACCCTAGGAGAATATCTGTCAAATGGCAAAGCTTTATGAAAAGTGGCATTTGAAATTTTTTTAGAAAATGTTAACATCGTACAACGGGCGAAGTCCGATCAGAAAAGCTCACTGAGCATAAGCTCCGGTGAACTAAAAATTAAGACATTATTATGAGAATGGTTTAAACCAGAACAGATGTATAGTGCGTAGAATATCTTAACACAGCTTACCTTAAAATAAGTAAAAGTTGAAACCTACAGGGAATTGTAATTACCTAACATTCATCCATGACAGCCAGATAATGCAAATTATTAGTGGCAGTTAGTTACTCGTACAGATGGTAACTACATACTATGCGCCTTGTATTGTACGAAGTAGCAGATGATTGAGCCGATGACGCACACTTGAACAATCGGGGTGATACCGGGGCGTACTGGTAGCAAGTATTTCATCGCCCACCGCCAGTGACCTATAGCATGTAGCGGAGATGTAATCATCAAGGTCAGGTGTAACACACATCTCATTACATTGGTCTAACAAAACAGCGAGTGACCATCAAAAGCCACAGTGGCATAATTAAATCTTTAGGGATTATAGTGAAATAAACAATTCTGTGGTAAGCATACTGATGAGGAATGTGTAACCACTATAATTCATAACATCCATTGCCTTTTAAGGGATATAAAAGAATGGTCTCTCTTATTCTAATTTCACCTTCAAAGAGTCAAATATTTAACCATTCCACCGTATTATTTGTTTCTTTTTTCTTATTGTGAATTGTCCTAGCAATTTAGATTTTATTGTGTGCATCGCCTTTTACGTATTTTGCCTATTTAGTATCATTGATGTCTATTTATTCGTTTATATTCGTGAGCATAGCATAAAAATGGAAAGTGTTGCTGAAAGTTATATAACTGTATTGTAGCACTATAAACATATTATCGTTATTATCGTTATCATTATTATTATCGTTATTATCATCGTTATTATTATCGTTATTATCATCGTTATTATTATCATCGTTATTATTGTCATCGTTATTATTGTCATCGTTATTATTTTCGTTATTAATATCGTCATCATCATCATCATTATTATTATTAAAGACAGCCACAATTCTGATTTATATTTTAATTTTATTTATTTAATTGAAAATTTCATATAAGGTCGCTCAATGAATTGAGTGGTATACTAATTACATATTTATGTAAAGAGTCACTGTATGTCGCATGTGAAATGAACAGAATTGAAAAGTTATCGACTTGTTGTGAACACATCAGAAAGAATCTAGGAGCTATACATTCATCAGGTAGCTGCGGCCTGCTGTAATTCATTAGTACCTCGCATGTAGCACTGGAGCATGGCGCGGGGGTTATAGTTCCTTCGTGATAGCCATGCTGGTAACTGACCCAACTTCACATCGGCAAGAGGAGTATCAGCTAAAGCATAAAGGATTATACATGGTTATATAGCTCCATTAAGATGAATTCAGTAGTGGGATATTTTACCTTGATTATATACCAGAAATGGCTATAAGTTTAGCTAAAGTTCTCAGAGAATGGTACGCATCCCAACTACGCTACAAAGAATGCAATTCTTCAGGTTTTGAAAAGGGTCCGGTATTAAGTTGTAACAAATGAAATGGTTTTAAGAACAGTAGTAGGATCAAAGCTAGTGTAACTATAGAAGGTGGTATATAAAAATGTAAAACTAAACATAATATAATAAATAACTAATTTAATTATTGAATAAACTTTTCGCAATAGTTTATAGATGCTGCTATTACCAAACAGTTGAGTGGGAAGAGCCTGCACTTGTAACGGAGAGATCACGGATTGAACCGGTCAACTTTACAAGGATGATCGTCAGCAAGTCATTTATTCGTGATTGCTGGAGTAAACCCCTCTCTAACATGAGTAGATATTTAATATTACATGTGAATATCGAAGGTATTGTATCTGCGCTGAATGGCTGCAATAAACATTGAAAACTGGATATGAAAGCCTTTATTGGATGATATTTATGGCTTACAAATGTCTTTCACCTCTGACCATTTATTACACCTGACAAAGTATACATTCAAAAGCTAGTGTTGATCATTATATTTGAGTAAACAAAAATGGTTAGGTTAGTTTCTTGTCGGATTTTATAATTGTCTGAATTTGTTTTCAAAGTTATATCTTCATATTTACAAAGAAATAGAAATATGTGAAGGTTTCAATCATAGAACAATTCAGTGGAATATTCTCAGATCGGGTAGCGCAGTAGATAGAATTTTTACATAAAATCGATAGAGATAAGGAATTGGGGGACTTGAATGTGAATAGGTTTTGTTGCCTTATGAATCATGTAAGTGAGGTAATAGAAAAATAAATTAAAAATAAAAACAATGAGGAGCAAATGGAGACTAAAATGGACAAGAAAAGTAGATAAAGTAAGAAAGAATATTTAACTTCGGAAAAAGTACAGTGAAACCAAAGATGATGAACCTGTGGAGTTATATAAAATAGCAAATAACAAATACGTCAAGAAAGTGAAAATAAAATATAAATATAACATACCTAAGAATATAAATATAAAGTCTTTTTATACATATGTGAGATCTAAGACCAAGACTAAGGACGTAGTTGGTCAAGGGATTCCAGTAGCGGATTATGTGATGGTAAGAGAAAAAGTGAAATATGGAATGAGTTGTTGTCAATTGTATTTACAAAAGTAAATTTAACTGATATACCAAACATTACAAACAAGTGTGAAACTAAGCTGGACTCAATAGAATTTCCTTTGTAAGTGGTTCATGGCAGGCTGCTGAGGTTGAAACCATACACGGCACCAAGAAATGACATGTTGCCTGAAACTATGATCAAGGAGGTCGCAGAGGCAATTGCATACTCGCTGTGTATCATCTTCACGGAAAGTTATAAAATTGGGTATGTTCCAGCAGATAAAAAGGTAGCAAATGTCTCACCAATTCACCAATTTATTAAGGCAATGGGTCAAAGTTGAAGGCTTAAAATTATAGGCTGGTGAGTTCAAAATCCCATATCCGTAAGGTTATAGAAACATTCAACAGACTAATAGTGGAATATTTGAAAAATAAGTCAATCAATGACTCTTAACATGAGTTTATATAAATGAGGTCCTGTTTAATGAACCCCATGACATATCTCGAAAAGTGACAGAGGTTCCGGATGATGGCGACCCGGTGGATGCGAAGTGTTTAGATTTGAGTAAGGAGTGTGATAAGGTACCTCACAAAAGGCTAGTAATAAAAACGGAGGTGCGTTGTTTAGGAGCGAAAGTAACCAGGTAGCTTAAAGAGTGGCTTAGTGGGAGGATACAAAAAATAGTAGTGGTAAATGGAATTGAATGAAGTTGTCCAAATGTGTTCAGCGGAGGGACCCCTGAGATCGGTATTAGGACCGGTGCTATAATTTATTATATATATATATATTAATGACCTAGATAAGCTAGTTAAAAGCAACATACTATAATATTCTGATGACAGGAAGGTTTTTAGGACACTAAAAATATCAATGACAAGGAGGAATTGCAAGATTTTACTGGTTTAGTACATTGGAGGATGCAGTAGTGGAAAATGGTATTTATTGGTGAATCAATTCGGATTCTGATCTGTATCTTCAATGTCTTCATCTATTACTTAACGATATGATATATAATCATTTATTTCAGACAACAATAACTGCTATTACTTGTTCAGGAAATTATTCATTTAAGCGGGTATGTCAACAGTGGCACTTACGTTTTCCGTAATATACGCTAGGATTGTAAGGTCCGTGAATTTTTGCATTATATTCTGGTGGATACTCTCCAATTCCTTTGAATAATGAACTTAAACTGAAAGAGGTTGATTTAGCAGCCGATTGTTTAGTCGCCATGATAGCTTGGCAAACTCGAATAGACAAGGTCACTCGAGTAAGGGAGACCACACGCAGTTTGAGTGTCACCGTTGCGACACGGCAGCGTGTCCCGAACTGGTATGGTTCCTCCATTCATATAATTTATTTTTTAATAATTATTCTCCGGCTATCATTTAGAGGCAGACTCATGGGTACCAAAGAGACAATATTTCAACATGTATTGAGGAAAGATAGAGATGTGTTTTGTGTTCGCCAAATTGTATTATACGATAAATAAAGCTAACAGCTATATACTAGCTCAGTATAACTGAAATATATACTTTCACCATTCACTGATGCTTAATACTGACGAAGAATACTTGTACATGACAGCTTGTGTGAATACTTAGCAAATAAAGTATCCCTTATTGACAAGGATGCACATTAATTTAACATCATATACATACATTTCTATTTTGGTTAAGGTGTTAACCTTTTCTCTAAGTATTAATATACACTCACGGTTATTTTATGTAACATGATGTTAATGGAGGTACCCAGTGTGGTTCTTTAAATAGTTGGAAAGAAATCCACACCGCAAGACCGGTTATGTGGAGGTCGGGAGTTCGAGTCCCATGAGGGGTTTATGTTTTTTCTGTGTATTTCCTTCCAATTATAAGTATGTAATAAACATACAATTACGCATGGCATACGCGGTATTGGGGTCTAACAGACCCGGAATGTTAATCTATGGGAAGCTACTCCTCTGTACATGTTGTAAGCGGGTTTTAGGGCATTAAAAATATAACTATCGTGTTTCCTACGAAATTCTAACGTTGTAAAAAGTACTGTTAGTTACACATTCAATCAATATGGATATGTCGGATTGTGTAGCATCGCATAACGCTGTAAATTTTAGTTCCAACTCGGCCGATGTTATTAATCGCACTGTTAACGTCATCGACAAGACTAGTAACAGCTCGGTGTTGGACCAAGACGATGTGGACAGATCCGTTAAGTGGATACAATCAAACAACTTTTCAAGAGTATGCAATTACATAATGCTATAAAACTAGCTTTATAACTGCATTGCAGTAACAAGTACTATGGATGTAAATAATTTATTTTGATTTGAGGTGCCACCATAGGAATCTGTTCATGACGCTTCACATTTATGTATATATAATAAATATGCCACCATCGGAATCTATGTATGATACTTCACATTGATATAAATATATATAAAATAAATATAATAATATTAATATACAAGACACCTTAAGTTGTAACTATAAAATATGCATAACATGATTATGTACTTAAATCTTCGAGTTACAGATCTTGAAAGACCTAAATACCCAGGGAGTGTGGAGTGGGGTACAACCAAAGTCCAAAGGCCAATAAATTTTTCCATGCATTTGTTGTCGGCTGATATATTTATAGATTGCGCTGCAGTTTCCCGATGAACTATTGCGAGAGTCCTGTTCCGTAGCAAGGCATATTGAAACAAACACTGGTGCACGAGTGTTTATACTCGGTGACACATCATATGGGAGGTAGTGGTAATATAAAATAGTGGTTTAATGGAACTATATATTTAAGGTAATTATACACATTAACTTTTATTTAAAATTTTACATACTTATATTTCAATTCAATTACAACTGTAGCCTACAACTATTTTAGGTAGTCAATAAGGTGTTACCTTTACTTTGTGTAACCTGGCACCCAACATTTCTATGTATAACACTTTGGTAATCAGTATAATGTACAAATTCTGATGATTTCGGTAGTCTAACATTTATCAAACTGATGTGAATTTCAGCATTACAGAGCCATGGTTTGGTACATATACACTAAACGGTACATTAACAAATATGATATGAATTGTGCATGATGAGACTTGGGTCTAAAATGATTTCATTCATAATTTGACTAGGGTCTGGTATGATGCATGTATGATTTGACTTGGGTCTGGTATGATGCATGTATGATTTGACTTCAGTCTGGTATGACGCATGTATGATTTGACTTCAGTCTGACATAATGCATTCATGATTTGAGTTAGGTCTGACATGATGCATGTACGTTTTGACTTATGTACAACTTACCCATGTTTGATTAGACTTTGGTGTGACATGATTCAAGTATGATTGAAAAAAGTATCAATTGACACTTGGTTTTGTCACGTGCGACATTACCAAGCCTCAAGTTGGTTTTGGTATGTCTTTACCACGGGTGTGACCTAGCTTGATGATTCACCCCAGTACCACCCAGACATAATCATATGACCTTTCCGATATTTATAACAGTTGCTGCGTCGATGAGGTAGCGGCCCAGCATTACCTCGCTGATGCGATCATTCATTTTGGCCACTCTTGCCTCAGCCCAACCAGTCACCTGCCAGTGCTGCTTATATACGGCAAGCTACCGATTGACATCGACGATTGCTGTATGCAGCTCACTGCTATGTGCAACGATACAACCTCCACAATGTTGCTCTTGTACGATGTCCAGTATACGCATGCTGCTGGTACGCCATACGCATTACTTACTTATCTTATCAAGATCCACAAGAATACCCACATAAACTAATATAATACAATATTTTCTCCGTTCATTGTTATGTGTGTTTCTGCGAAAGAATTTTGATGGTGCAACCGAAGAAATACAGTTGGTTTCTCTGGATGATGTGATACATTAACACTCTTCCAACTGAGCTAACGGAACAGTCTTCACTATATCTATTTGTATATAACGGACAACCAATCGTGACATGAAACTACTTTTACCATCAGAAATAGATAAAATTATACTCTCAGGCAGGTAAATTATTTTCATATTTTTTATAATGCAAATGTTTTCAATAATAACGAATATTTATAAGTCACTTTTATACATCCCTCCTCTAACAATGAATAAAATAATGTTATAGTAATTACTAGTAGTAAAGAGGTTAAAATTGCCGATGTTGAAAAGCTGAATGAAATCACATGTATAATGTACATTGTTATTCCAGAGGAAATATACCACAGACTTCAAAAGACATATCCAAATATAGTGTTTACCTCAACTACTCCAGAACCGTGCGCTGAACAGATACATTTAATGAAGAAATATACGTTATTTAACCGGACTATTGTGCGGGGTGAAGCATTAGATTGTGAGGGGTGCAGCGTGATTTACATCGGTACAGAAGGCTTAACGTTAAACAACATGATGATGACTTTGAACAAGAGCACCTTTTATTCCTACAATCCCTTAATGCATCTGGCTAGAATGGAGACCCTTAACGTAAACAAATCTCTCATGAAGCGTTATTACAAGGTAGAGCAAGCCAAGGATGCGAGCATTGTGGGTATCATTGTTGGGACATTAGGAGTGGTGAGGTACCTGGATGTTATTAATAGATTAAAGCAGATTATCAAACAAGCTGGTAAGAAGTCGTATATGTTTTCTGTTGGAAAGCTAAATGTCGCAAAGCTGGCTAATTTCATGGAAGTTGATGTGTTTGTGTTAGTCGCGTGCCCGGAGAATTCACTGATTGATTCGTCTGATTATTACAAGCCGATTGTGACGCCGTTTGAGATGGAGATGGCGTGTAACTCTGAGAGGGAGTGGCGAGGTGATTATGTCACAGACTTCAGTTGTCTTCTACCAGGTGGGCTGATCTGTTATTCCTACCACAATATTGATTTGCCTGGGTTTTGTGCGGTATTCAAGTCACTGTACAGTGTAGCCGTGACAATGTGGTGTGACATCTATTACAGATAATAATCATCAGTTAATTTAAATTTCAAGTTAATTAATTTGACTTAAGCAGGCACATGTACAGGGGACATAACCCGAGTAATCTGCTCATTGATGCATACTTTCATAGTTTTGATGGCAACGTTAATTTTATCCTTAAAACTAGTTTTATATTTATACCCAACTTGTCCTGCTGACAATTTGATAAAATTTTAAGTTACAGCATTTACGATATGACTAACAAATGGTTTGCTGAAATTTTCCTTTACAAAAACATTGAATGACATTGCATCATTAGCATAGAAAAAATACATGTATTTTGTCTATTTGACTTTCCTGCATCTTGAATAACCACCAGGGGGTGATAAGTACGTGGCTATGGGTGATACCAGTGTCCAGAGAGGTGATATGTCACTTGTGACTGGTCGAATGCGCTTGATTGGGGTGGATGAGGAGGCGCACGACAGTAATGCCGGTGCAATGATCAAGCGTGATGATGCGCTCACCCTGGCTATTTCTCATGATGCAGGTATTGTCTGAATATTTTACGTGAAACGAAAGGAAGGTATTTAAAATTGAGGTTTTGGTTAAATTACATACTAAAACACCATCCAATACTAAGCTATTAAACATAAACATTCTTCATCATGTGAATATTACCTTATATTCAAAACTTTTCATGTTGGGCAATACAGCTTCAAATGAAATTACCGATTGTGGAAAATTTTATTGGACTATAACAATGAATATTGCAAATAATTCTGATGCGCTATAATGTAGTACTGCATATATGTAGCGCAGAGTACTACTACTACTGTACTTCTGTACTATGTAATTTCCATGGTCTGTACTAGAAGCATATGTAATGTCCATCTTCAGCAAGTTTCCTGTCAACACGGACATACCAAGGGTTGGAAGTGAAGCTCGGTGAGACTCCTGTATCGAAAGCAATTGAAGGCCAATCTGGAATTGCTATGAGCTACACAAATGAGAAAAATATAGACAATACTTGACCAAATTTCAGCTTCGAATTAAATTACAAATATGGATTTCAGAAAACTGATTTCTCTGTTTACACTCAGACCTGAGCCTTGAGCAACATAAAGGGAAATCTGCACCTCTGTTTTGGCAGTTTTATTGTATGCTGAAATCAATGCTATTAGTAGCTGCTCGTAGAGCTGGCCTATACTGTTGACTGTTATTATGTCGTGGTTTCCGAGCAAATGCCTATACAGTGAGATAATAATATAGTGAAAAGGTAATTATTGATTTTCTAATCGTTACTTTCAATAATAATAATAATATATTGATATATGTATCCCGCAAATAATTCCCTATCAACGTAGTGCTCAATGGCGTTGTTACAACAATTGCGTTGTTACAACGTACAACATTATAGTGACAGCAGTATATGAATACGCAGATTCTGACCGACCTGTTACTGAATGTATTACTCGCTGTCATATTTTATATGTATAATTGTACATAGAACAATAGGCCAGTCTGTCTATAAAACATAAAACAGAACAGTCCAAAGGTTTAATGAATGATTGCTAAGAATACATACACTACTATGATAAAAGGAACCAGTGTATTTAGTTGATCACTCAGCTGGAAGCCTAATCTGCATGTCCAGACAATGGATATTCCGGAGAGTGTCCACTAGAGTGATGATTAAAGGCTCAACATTTAAAAGCCATTAAGTGTCAAAAACACATTGCAGTACTTATAAGAATTAAAGATAATTACAATCAACTGTCACTATGGGTGAGATATAGTGCGTAAATTGTAGAATAAACGGAGATTATGGTTTAATGGTTATGCGCATAAATATCTCCCTCGGCTCTGATGACATCCTTTACTACATCTGAATGAGACCACGCCATGGACTGTTCACGCCATATGTCAAAGCTGTATGATTTTTTTTATTTATTTATTTATAGGCTGACTACCGAAGTAATCGTTGTGTAGGCCAATTTCATTTATGACCCTTTACA
>WURV02163375.1:0-15310 GCA_011762755.2 Epimenia babai
TATTGAAACAGAACTCCAACACTATATCATCATCGTTATTGAAACAGAACTCCAACACTATATCATCATCGTTATTGCTGCGTTTTGTGTGATGTGATGCAGCATTCAGATGGACGTCACTGACCCCCAGTCGGATATAGAGACGCTGGTCGCGATGAATGATTACAACCCTGATGACATCAGCCTCATCAACGTCAATGACATCCTGTCCAACTAGCTCGGGTGGTGACGGGTGATGCGTCGGGTGACATGTCATCGCCAGTCTCTGTGCCATTTGCTAGATGACTCCGTCACAGTACTCGTATGATGGATCACCTGTACATATTCTGTACATGTATGTGTGAACGTGCCTGTGTATATATACATACATATATATATATGTGTTAGTGTGTGAGTGTGTGCGCACACGCCTGTTATATTTATATACAATTAACTCACATAGATCACTTGCCACCTCGAACTTGCCTCGATCTTCGATCACCCCACAGCTTCACATTCTGACTCTGTAAGACATTATTGAGGATTTTGTAGCCCCCAAAGCCTCATTGAGTCACCATACTGTATATATAATTAAATTGGTGAATTCAAAAAGGTCCCAACTCCTCATATTTTCAAAAGGCGGGTTTGACCTGTTTTCTGATACAGTATTTTGGTGGAAATGCATCCCATTGTTAGTAAAAAGGTCCCAACTGTCATTTCTCAATATGCTAATTACAATAAAATTTATGCTGGTGAGATCAACACGGTCCCAACTTCTGTAAAAACATGTTTCGCAGACTCGGGGCCCTTGCTGAATTCACCAATTCAACTATACGACCGAAGGTATAAAAATAACGGCATTTCTGCATGACCACGTGGCTCATGCCATACCGTACCATCCATTGTTGATGAAGCGCTATGGTGCCACTCGCACCGAGTGGCAATACGATAATATGAAACAGTCTCGCTGCATCCACACGACCTCTATCCAAAGCATAGCTGTTTTTCTAATTGTGTAATAATCGTCCCATTAGAAAAATTTCTCGCCCTCGGGAACTCTCGCGATTAGTGTCAGCCATTACCTGGCCGCAGTACAGGTGACTGTCGTACGACCAGTTGCTGCAGTGCGCAAGATTCCCATTATTTTAAAAAAAATTAGTTCAATTACATCGTCTCACTGAACAATGGGTTGTTAATGTCTGACTGTTTTTATCATTCACTTCGATGCGGGTTAACCCGTTTTGTGGTCTGTGTAAATACAACTGACCAGTGTGAGTTTATTGACCACGCTAAACATCATCATGACGATATTTATATATATATATATATATATATAAAGGTTTATCCTATTGGTGCATGATATAAAAATCTATTTTGGAACATTTCTATCTTAAGATCTGAACAATTGTTTACTGTGTCTTAATTTTAGCGATGTATTTTTGTTGAAACCTGCAAAGATTTCATTCATCGGTTATTTTCTGGGCCAAATTGGAAGATTTTTGCGAACATATTTTTTGGCTTCTTGCCTTACACTATCTGGTGCTCTTTTGATCGAGAGCTGAATATAGCTATATATAATCCCATGGTCCTACAGTTCGGACGTGAATTTACACTTTTGTGTCTTTTTGATAGGTAGCTGAATACTCTGGTCCCGTGATCTGTCACTCCTTGAGTGCGGGCGTAAATCTAACGTTATACCATATGTATTTAATGTCACTTACCGATGTTATATACAAAAATGATGATCAACAATACATCATTTTATAATTTATAAATACATTATAACAGTATTTTTAGACTTAGTAATAATTCGGCTGTATTTCATGGGCTGTATTTATGTCGTTTCAACACTCGTTAAGAATTCAATTCTTGGTGCTGTGTATAGAAAACGAAAATATGTTACTAGGAAGTTCATATTATTACGAACTTTTAATATTTTTGAATTCAGTTTTGCTTTTGTTGTGATTTTTTATCTTGTTTTTTTATTAGTGACAGTAACGGATGTTATTTCCAGTATATATTACTGCGTATGAATTAAGTCATACCCTGATACAACTCTATAATCTGACGGCATCGTTAATCGTGACAAATTTTCCTTGATACACACTTATTGCCTGTACTCTTCTCACATCTCACATCACTGACCACTGGTCAGTGACTATGATTTCCCACACTTCTGTACAGAAACGACAAATTTCACATTGCAAACCATATCTTCATGATTTCACCGATCGTGCCATTCAGATTTACAGTATGTCCAAAAATGTCAATTTATTCTTTTATAATCACGTCCATAGTAAATATAATCCCTCTTAATGTGGCGGCTGTCTAATGTAAAATCTCGGTTAATGTGATGTTTTGTATTACCGCATGATCTGTGTTTTGTTTATGACGAATTTTAGCGGCAGCTGTCTTCGAGCCACGTCCCTTACCATCGTAGTCATAGATAAAATAGATTAGAACAGTTGAATCTCAACACTAAAGGCAGCTGCAGTGTTGTTACTTTGGAACTTTATAAAAGTGGCTTCATCAAAGCAACGTAATGTTCATTATCAGAAAATAACCTTGCTTCTGATTGGGTCTGTGCCTAAAATATTAATGTATTTTTTTCTCCTGTACATTACATAAATGTTTATAACAACACAACTACGCCGTTTACTGGTCGACCGTGCTTGTTTCACATTCTCTCATGATACAGACTTTATATCAGTGTGTTTGCTTCACTAAACGGTGTTAATAGCAAAATGTGAACCAGAAAGTCCGCGTTTGTAGCTCAGTTGGTAGAGGCCTACACCAGTTTTCTGGAGGCCAGTGTGGGCCCCGCCAGAGGTGAGTGGGAAAGTCTGCGTTTGTAGCTCAGTTGGTAGAGTCTCAGACCAGTGGGCCCCACCAGAGGCAAGCTTTTTTTCTGCGCATCCATCATGGACATGCTCATTTACATTACATGTGTCCACTAACCTTTGTAATATTATGAAGGTTTTGGCTTCGAGCAATTTGTGACATAACATGCGATGATATTGAGTGAACAATATCGTCATAGTAACACAATCGGTAATAGATGGTGCCATCTTGTATATCAAGCCACTCCAGTAAGTGTTACGAGGTATATGATATGCTGTAATTCCAGTTCTTCCATTAGACGGCTACTTTTATTACACGTTATAACACAGTCATATACCCTCTAAACCATTCCCAAAGCCACGGGTAAAGCGTAACTTAACTCGATAATAACATCTGAGATGAAAATTTAACTTTACAGGACTAGGCTATTCGCAGTGTTTACTGATGTAAAGTGTATTTGACAGCCAAGCTAATAAGTACTCTTAGTCAAATATATTTCATTTCATTTCAATTTTCGGCAGCATGTTTAGATCAGATCAAGCGTATGGATCTCATGCTGTCCGCACCACAGCTTATTCCATATCGTACGCCGTAGTCATGTCCAGTTCATGCCTAAAGTTGACATGTTGACGGCTGGTACAGTGATCATTGACAAAAGATTCTGTTGATATATTTCAGGGTTATAACAATGAAGTATTTTTCAATAGCCTTATTGTGTTACGAATTTACGAACCATCTTTTAAAGTTATATTTAGACGTCTATAATGCCTGTCCAGTTGTGCTTTCATTAATTGTGTGTACAGTACGCCAACGTTGATTTGGAGTACAATACGTCGTTTGTTGATGCCTCCCAGAATCCACTTTTACTAGTCTGTTAAGGACCCAGTGTGGCTTGGTGTATTGCAGTGATACTCGTATATTCTGCATTCGATCTGCCGATTTTACTTGGTTGATCTTTTGTTATTTTACCATTAATGCCATCCAGTAGGATCATTTTTTACCACGCCTGTTGTTTGGTGCATGCAGGCCAGTTGAGTGTTTGACCATGTCATGTGTCTTCTATCCCAATTGTGTGACCTGCTACCTTGCCCAGCCATGTTGACCATGTGGCCAGTTGTTTGTGGCCCTTAGTTTGTGGCCCGTAGCTATATTCGTCCAATCGTTTCTAGTATTTACATAAAACGAACGTTTTCAATATTAATTTTCTGCCAATATTATGTGATTGATGTGGTATTACATGATGTTCTGAATCACTTCTGTTGAATATGTTGCATATCTGTTCACGCAGTATGCAGGACATGTGACTCGCCATTTATTTTTATGACACTTTCAAATCAAATCGATTAGCTGAAAGATATCATTGTATAATTGTCAGGACTATATAAACATGGGGACTATAATAAATATTGGAGCTAGTACAAACGTCTTGACCACCGTAAATATCTGGACTAATCTAAATGTCGGGTCAGTTTTAATGTTGGGACTGTCATGCATATTGTGAATATTATAAAATTTATCGTATACATTTTAGGACCACCCTAAACATTATGAAAAGTTCAAATGGACAAGTATCAATGTTGGCAGTAGTATAAATACCCAGATTGGTAGAAATGTGGGGACTCATAAATGGCACTACCACCATAAATATTGGAACGAGTACTAATGGATTTGAAAGTATTTGAATAGAAATTAACAAATTATTTACAGTGTAGAAACACGCATCAATTTGACGTTAGTGCCATTTTTGCTACCCTATTGTTATTGTATAATACTGCGGTATTGCAGTGAATTGTTTCGTGACGCTACAACATCGATCCTGTTATCTGAACCAGTCGGTTTAATGTCTGTGACCGTTTACTGCGAGTACGATACCGTGGTAACGAACCGGTGCGACCGTGCCATCTCCCCAGTGCCTACGTTTTTGTAGCGTTATTGTTCTCCCATATATACCGTAAGATATCATCATCATCGATACCCTCGATACCAGTCGTGGTATAACGAACTACGCTATGTCCATTAGCCCTTCGTACTGTATCTGTTATAGACAAACCCATTACCCGGTGAGTTTCGGTGAGATTCTGTAAGTTTTATTGCGATATTACAGGGTGTATGTGAATTGTGTGTGTGTTTTTATCATGAAACCCCACTTTCCTGAGTTGTTTGGCTATAGTTCTGACAGTAGTTGTAACACCTCGTTGCTATTTTCTTCCCACCCGTGTATTGACTTAGCGAACTGTTATATCGTCTAGATTTTTATCAAGAGTCGTTCACGGTGACTGATGGTGACTGATGCGTTGTAGGTGCTGTCGATGCGTCCGTGTGTCTATGTGAAGTATAAGTTTATTAAAATTACATGAAGTTGAATTTCATTTGATGCGTTGTCAGTTATATTTATTATTGTATATTGTACATTATCCAACTATGGACATAGGTTGCTACACTTGTATCTATCGTGTAAGTATAAGCTACGTGCCTGGCTGGGTGGCCGCGGTGTTGAGGGTGCATCCCGAGTCCCCTGTACAACTTTTATACCAGTCTCTTACTGGGAGTGTTTTTCTCGAACGTCATCGGCCCGAGATTGGAAAATAGGTATCCACATCATCCCATATCACCATCACATATATCCATCCCACATTACCATCACATATATCCATCCCACATTACCATCACATATATCCATCCGATATCACCATCACATATATCCATCCCATATCACCATCACATATATCCATCCCACATTACCATCACATATATTCATCCCACATTACCATCACATATATCCATCTCATATCACCATCACATATATTCATTCCACATTACCATCACATATATCCATCCCATATCACCATCACATATATCCATCCCACATTACCATCACATATATCTATCTCATATCACCATCACATATATCCATTCCACATTACCATCACATATATCCATCCCATATCACCATCACATATATCCATCTCATATCACCATCACATATATCCATCCCATATCACCATCACATATATCCATTCCACATTACCATCACATATATCCATCTCATATCACCATCACATACATCAATCCCATATCACCATCACATATATCCATCCCATATCACCATCACATATATCCATCCCATATCACCATCACATATATCCATCTCATATCACCATCACATATATCAATACCACATTACCATCACATATATCCATCCCATATTACCATCACATATATCCATCTCATATTACCATTCCATACTGTACGGTGTACTGTAGAGTGTACACGAGGTTATGCCCTATAGCCAGCCACATCGCCATTCCGCAGTTATCCATCGTCTGCATTCTGCCTGTGATTCTCTTGTAGCTTCCTTTAGCTGACACGAGACGTTCTATTTATAAACGCCGAGTTGGAACGTGAAAATCGGGGCACTACAAAACAGCGCGGTCTGTACGTAAGATGGGATCTACAGAGCGCACTACCCGCCTTGTAGCAGTGTAAGCTAAAACCGTCAGAGATGTGAGATTAGACAATTAATGTGTTAGTTAACGGCATTGATCAGGTCCGCGTAGACTATCATTGCGGAGAGTAGAATAGGCGCTGTAGACAGCCTAGCGTGTATCTTTTCAACCATGAAATAGCTCCGAGAGGTGAGTACGAACAGGCAACTGTACTACATTCTAGTAAAAATCGACATAAAATTGTCAATTGCTGTGACTCCCATCGAGTTAAAATACCTCTCTGGGCTACTGGGCATTTTATTTTGTACAGGTAGACTTGCAAATTCTATTTTCGGACCGCATATAAATTGTATAATGAATTTCTCACGGGTGGGCCTGGCATTAAATATTTTTAGCTCATCTACCTCGGGTATAGTAGGACCTTTTAGTATCGGCGACTTTCATAGTATTGCTTCCGGTTTTGGTATTTGCTTGCTTCTGATTCGTTGCGTTCGGAACCGGCGTCTCTAAAAATTTGGCCGATCAGTGTTATATGGCCGTGAGCTGGCATCGAAGCGTTTATGGAATGCTAGGAAATGTCTATGATGCTCGCCTCGTCCTCGCGCTGAGACATACCGGTTAGTGGCTTGGTTGCTTATTTTATTGAGATCGTTGATCTCTAACTTTTCCCACACAGGCAGTTCCGTAACAAAGGCGTCCAATCACTACTGTTTTATTGGATAGACTTGCGCTACTAAGATCCGGTTTACGATCCATTTGTCTCGAGATTTGAGCTGTATGAAGAAGAGCCGAACTGTCAAACAATTTTGGTGTCACATCAACCTTATTCTAGTAGGTTATCCCAGATAGCATTCGGGGTGCCTGATGGCTATGGTGGCCGATACTAGCAGCTTTTGGATTCCCTGCATAAGCCCTTTTCGGATTAGATGCATTATGGGATTGCGCTTTGCCTGCGCTTCGCAACAGCTACCAAACAAACAAAATGGCCGACGTAGATGAACAATGCGTTACGTTAGATCAATTTAAATTATGAAAGTTGAATGAGTTACCCCCCCCCCCCATTGACATTGCATTTTTACAGCCAGTAATAGTCATTTGATCTGCGAAATGCGGGATTATCTTGTATCAACGCAATATCCTGACTGGAATACTATTGAAAAGGCCTATTCACACAAAATACGCCAATGAACAACTCAACTGAACAGAGCCAAAAATTTCACAACGACAATGCCTAGCAACGCCCTTGGCTTTCTCGCACATGCGCAACGGTAATGCGAAAAGGACTTATTCTGACGACCCTGACACGAGTGCAGTTTTGCCCAAAATTCATTACTTACCTCCGTGTTGACAAGGTGTTGGCAATTCTCTGTTCTTGGATATTAATTTAGAGTAGCTTCTAATTTTTCTCTACTGGAGATTTAGCCAGATTCGTTAAGAACTTTGAAAGTTTTGAACTAAACGATCTTTTATTAATTCATCTTTTCTGATGTATTAGAAATTTGTGATAAACTATATCACTATATATCAGAACTACATACGATTATCGACGCAACTTGGCAAGAAAAGGGATTAGAGAAAATTAATATAAATTCGGGAGTGGGCTATATTGCATATTTATTAATGAAGTCATCTGATTCGGTTTTAAACCAATACGACGGTAATAAAACCAAATAACATCATACTCTAAATGCAGATCCATGAAGTCAAATTAATCGAAGCAGATATGCTTTAATAAATCTTTGTTCACAGCAATAACCTGTGAACGATCTGATAAAGAAGACGCGGAATCACTTTACCCAATATACCATATCGAACACGAACACGCTTAAGCAGTTGCCAGTGATCAACGATATGACAGGCCGCAAAAGGTCTAATAACACGAACCAAACGGAAGACTTTCTCACATCAATATCATGATGTATTTAATAAGCCATAATTATAATCCCAAGCTTTAATGATAGCTTTACAATCCTCTTTTAGTTGTAGGCTGGTATGTGCCATGTATCACTTTGTAGTGGCGATGGATGTTCCTGTTTTTTCCGTTTTTTGCAGGACCGCCAACCGCCCTGTCCATGAGGAGCCTACGATTTTTTCCTCGATTCTCGAGATTCCTGGTGCTTGCGGCCGTGGCGATATCTGTGATTTTCTTTACTGCCGCCGTCGTTTACGTGTTGACGGCGTCATCGAGTTCGCACCGGCTTTTCTCGCCTACTATACAGACCAGTTCGATACATTCCGTAAGTGGGGCATGAGTAACTTAATGAGGCCGAAGCAGCATCGAGGAAGATAACTATAAATGCTATCCAAGCTTTGAACACCCAAAATTGTCACTTTTTCCCTAAATAATTATCAGGATGAGAAAGTAGCACAACGTGTTTGATTTATTACCGTTGGTTATGATTTATAACGTATTATAGTGAATAAATATGTCAATATAAAAAAATCGCCTCCATGTTTCTAAGTAAAGATACAAATGACTTTTATTGGAGTAATAACAACGAAGATGTCTGTATTATGTAGGCTGAAAAATGTAATGTTTTAAAATTCACATGATCCGTTGCCAGTTGACAACGTCGATGTCAATTGTAGGCAATAGTAAAGGAAAATTATGGTATTAAGAGTTTGCTTAACTGCATTGTCCAAAAGAGCGAGAGGTCTCTTCAAACTGGGACGTGCGAGTCGGTGTTAAAGGGAAATGAATATAAAACGCAAATAATTCAAGGGACCTTATTTTCAACTAAGACTCACGTGGGACTGGACGTGAGGGCATGGAAATTATTTAATGATGCTGCGGCTCACGCTTCTGGCAGAGATGGGCCACAGTTTCTCGTGCCTCCTGTAAGTTGTTTGCGTTGCGATGAATGACGATAGTTGTAATCACAGCATTATCACGTTTTCTTCACGAGAAATCACCGGGTTTGCTGTTGGACCAATTGAGCTCGCGACGCGGACTTCTACACGGTATAAGTTATTTTAAAACAATAACAGTGCATTTTAATATATTAACAGTATATTTTAATAGATTAACAATCAAATAACTATGATGGAGGCACCACATGTCTTTTTGGCGATTAATTTAATCTCCGTTTGCTGTTTATCAATGATCACGTGACTGGCTGGCCTGCAGCTCCACGTAAAAGACCGGCGCATTTTCCTGTCGTTTCATTGCGAGCAAAAAGTATTTTGTTGTAATGTATTTGCTATATATACTCGTACACGTACAGCGTGTTTTTTGACAAATATCATTATCACATATGGTTATAACAAGACGGGTAACATCTGATTTCTTGAAATTAAAACTGAATAGCTGTGTTGGTAGAGTGCCTGAGAACTTAAAGGCGAAGGGCTCGAATTCCTGGCTGTAGAAGTGTTTTTTTTTTCTTCAACGTATCTTTCCCACAAGGTCTGGTCTAACCAGAATCTTCATGAATAACTATTCGTGGCGAATATCCGAATATAGTTGTGGCAACACGCATAGATATAGGGAAAGTTAAGACTTGTGGGTCTTCCGATCTCTGTTTCGGCGCTGCCTTTCTCATTTTCCTGTTTCAAAACGTCATTTTATAAGATAATGATTGGGAAAAAAACTAATAGGGCGTTCACATCGCGATATTTCTTGCTGCATTTTCTTGCGCTAATAATATTTGCAAGAAATCGTCAATAGTTGCAAGAACTTTTGCATCACAGCAGCGCTCTATTCAGAGAAATTTCTTGCGCACGTTTAGTCAATGATGTATGAGTATTCAATACGTGACTGTCAGGTGATCACATATGTCCGTACACTAAAAATGCTATCACAAAATGGTGGCTAGTAAGCCAGTTGAAGTCGAAATCGAAAAATTTATTAATGCCTATTTAGAACAGGCAATTTGATGGGATGTGTCGAACCCAATCGGTCATAAGACCACGATGAAATCTGTAGCGTGGCCGGCTGTGGCAGATTGTGGTGACAGTAGGGGTTAATTCGATGTCACTTTAAAAATCGCTCGAATCCGAAGTTATATACGCCATCTTTATTTGATCACGTGACGATCACGTGGCGTCCAGCATTATCGTTATCGATAAAATAAAGGGAGATTGGTGGAAACGCTTAGCACAATAAATTGCAGGCAGAAATTAGCGCAAGAAATATCGCCCTATTAGTTACAAAGGGTTTTTTCTGCGCCTATTTCTCCTGCTACTGTCAACTTGTTCACTTATTGCGGAGGGTCACATATGGAGCCACTGTGGCCAACACATCAACATTACGTATATTTTTGAACCCCGATACTCCGCCAGTGCGTTGCTTGTTGTAGATATCTGTGTATCTCGTTAGCCTTATAAAGAATATAAGTGTGTTTTCCAAAAAAGTTACATACCGAAATGCGAGAAGTCTGTCCCTGCAGCTCAGTTGGTAACTACACCAGGCCGCTTATATGGAGTTCGTGGGTTCGAATCACTCCCAATGTAATTTTTTTGTATTTACCTCCTATTATTTGCAGAACCACTAGGTCTACCGTTGGATTAACGTTGCGCTCGTATTTATATTTTTTTACAGATTCGTTTTCTAATAAATCAGCCCGATCTTTGTGCTCAACCTGCTCATGGAGTGCGTGTTTTATTCGTGGTTTGCGTCGGCATAGAACAAGTTTTCCAACGAAAGGCGATCAGAGACACGTGGGGTTCGCGTGATATTTTAAATCGATGGAACGCACAGTTATTTTTTCTCGTTGGAATGAGAAGCGGGAAACGCTTGTGGAAAGCACTATTAAGTGAAAGTCGCGCATTCGGAGATATAATCCAGGAGAATTTTGTCGAAAGTTACGATAATTTAACGAGTAAATCGATCTCCATGCTGAAGTGGGTACGAGACTATTGCCCGAATGTGGACTTTGTAGCTAAAGTGGATGGTGATGTTTACGTTAATGTCGAGGTTGCGATAGCAACACTGAGTAACCACCGACATAAACAATTTGCCGTGTTAGGGCACGTGTACGAAAATGCGCCAATCGACAGAGATCGTTATTCGAGATATTTCATTCCACGGAGCGAACTGTCTGGTAAATTTTATCCCAAGTACGTCTCAGGTGCATTGTATTTTATCACACGAGACTTGGTTTCCGCTTTATATAACGCCGCTGTGGGGATACCTTTGATTAAGATGGAGGACGTGTATATAACGGGATTGTGCGCTGCCGGGGTTCGGGGGGTCGTGTTCGTGAACCTATCAGGAGTAGCGTTTGGTCGGAGGCCGGTGACTCGGTGCGCATATCGAGATGCAGTATCTGGCCACAGGGTTAAACCGTTGGACATGTACAGCATACACAAGCAGCTCTATAACCGGACTGCGATGTGTTAAAAAGTCTTCGTTTGGTTGCAGCAAGCTGCAATTGTGTTATAGCAATCCTTCGTTATGTAGTGGCAATCTACCTTTGTGTTGTAGCAATCCTTTGTTATATAGTGGCAATCTACCATTGTGTTGTAGCAATCCTTTGTTATATAGTGGCAATCTACCGTTGTGTTGTAGCAATCCTTCGTTATGTAGTGGCAATCTACCTTTGTGTTGTAGCAATCCTTCGTTATGTAGTGGCAATCTACCTTTGTGTTGTTGCAATCCTTCGTTATGTAGTGGCAATCTACCTTTGTGTTGTAGCAATCCTTCGTTATGTAGTGGCAATCTACCATTGTGTCATAGCAATCCTTCGTTTTGTAGTGGCAATTTGCCGTTGTGTTGTAGCAATCTTTCGCTTTGAGGTGGCAATCTGCCGTTGTATAATAGCAATCCTTCATTTTTAGTTGCAACTTTCCGTTTTGTTGTAGCATTCTTTTATTATGTAATATCAATTCCTCGTTTTTTGTAGCAATCTATCGTTTGGTTGTACCAATCTATCATTTTGTTATAACAATCTATCTATATTTGTGTTGTATCAACCTTTCATTTTGTAATACAACCCTTCCTCAAAGTTATGATATTTTTTGTCACCAAGTAATATACATAAGCCTATATCGTGTTTATATTATTAGGTAATCAGATTGTCTATATTTCAGACGGATGTACGTCGTCAAATGTGTTTCCGATTATGAAGATGTTATGTAACGATAAATTTATTTTGTGATAATGTACATGAATGTATTTAAAGAGAGGATTATCAGAGAGCTATCCGTATATGAGGATATACATTTTCTTGCATATTACATCTCTTATGAGGTGCGAACCGCGAAGCCGACAGCTTAGTTCAGTTATGTGTAACCATCAATCGCTTCCAGAACACGTCATATTGTTATATCATCATCAATACATAGAATTAACTTAAATCGAGTGCATTGTTTATAATACATGTGTTGTTTTCGCTCGCTTAAAAAACTTGAACACGCAGGACTCATCTGGTTTACGTGGTCTACCTGGTCCGTGCTTTGAGATAATCCTCAATACAAAGCGTAGTAAATGCTACAACAAACCTTTCTTTTCAAACGACATTTATCGACAAGCTGTTGTTAGGGCTTTAGGTTTTTATTCAAATAATCTGCCTATTTTGTGACGTTGGGATCGATGTGGGAGCTTGACTCAACTCTTTCATATCAACTTCGGTGCGAGTTAAACAGTCGCAGTTGTTGGGCAGGTTGCGAATGTCATTCTATTGCGACGCCGTAAAGAAATCTCATTTGTGTTTTATAATTATAATTAGGTGGAAGTGAGATGGTGATAAAACTATCTCATTTGTCGGCGCCATTGAGATATTTCAAATTAGATTACGTAAAACCGGGAATTTCCCCTGCGTGTCACTATGCAGTAAAAAGGTGACATTCTCGTCTTTTGATATGAGAAAATAATTGAAATCGAATTGGGTTAATTGTAATGTGTACAGCGAGACGATCAATATCGTGTGTAGCAGTCAAAACTGTTACACCCCTCCTCAAAACTGTTGCTACTCTCCCAGGCACATATCTGCCCCTATCCATAATTATGTGTAAACACGCACAATCTATCTATAAAACGGATGGTCGAAAACTACATTTGGTTGTGTCGCCTAGCAACAGTGGAGTCTACTCGGTTAATATATATCTCGTCTCAAGGGAGAATAGTGAGCCGTGTGGGTATCAAGTAATGGTCCTTGTTTGGACGGTCATTACAATAGTGTATAAATGTGTACATCATCGGTGTACACATATAGGTCTAATACTCATAATAAGCTGTCGCTTGTAGTCTGTAAAATGTACACGTGGGATTATTCTAGTATAACAGAAAATGAATGGCATAAAGGTGAAAATTTTTGGCTAATATTGTCAAATTTATGTACAGTTCAATGGATTAGCTGGGTATTTTTAGATTCTGTAACATTTATTGACTGTTTAGGCTATTTATATCACATGCCTACTTAGCATTCGTGTATATCGAATAAAGATGAAAGATAATTAATGTAAACACACTTCCTATTCAGAGGCGCACTACATGTGTTTGACATTTAGTACGACTATTAAGGTAGTTACTACTAAAACTTCATGCCCGTGTATGTCGTGGATATTTTGGGATATACAGGGAGTCTTGTTAGATCTATAGCCCAGGGGGCTGTTTGGGTAGTGGTTAGAGCATTTGATTTTGAATCCAAAGGACCGTCGCACAAGTCCCGCCCTAGCCAATACACTCCTGTGGCGGTTTTCGGGCAGAAAGCGCCTTAAGCCCCTCTGTCTCTAGGAGTGCTGTTTTGTTAGAGCTTTTTCCCTCTGGCCTAGCCATGTTTCAGATGCTCTAAATAGCCATTTACTACCATAGACTTAGCAGAGGGTGCGACATATGTAGCCCGTCTGTAGATGTTTGGAACCAATGGCGTGAATGGAAGAAAGTCAATTGTCTGCCCAGACTAACATAGAGGTGTGGGTTGCCGTGATAGCCATGTCGTAAATACGAAAATACAGAGGTAACATCTTGTTGACTAACTATATTAGGATTAACACAAGCTTTCGTATATCAAGTATAATTCATCTCCTTTGCACCAGATGTATAATCCTTTATATACGAAAGCTTGTGTTAACCCTAATATAGTTAGTCAACAAGGTGTTACCTTTGTATTTTCGTATATGCCCAAAGTTAGTGGGTTTTCACGATAGGTGTTTTACCCCAGCCTTTATAAGTTAGGCTAATTCGTTTGTGGTCATAGCCACATAGGCTAGCATTGTAAAGGGCCATGAATGGCCCACACAACGATTACCTCAGTAATCAGCCTATAACTAACTAAACAGATCTATAGCGTCGATGATAACGAGTGATGTCCCCCCCCCCCCCCTCCCTCCCCGCGACATTCCTGTACCTGAGGCATTCACGTTGGTTTTATTCTCTCGGAACCTTGTTTACTTATTATTGCGCATGCGTTAAACTTTTTTTCGTTTCCTAACACACTCCACTCTCAAGCCTGTCGGCCTCTGGATTTATATGTTATTTTCGGCGATGTTTTAGCTTGTTTAGTTACGGTAACCGATGGTGACACGGCCATTTACTATCAATTTAACATATTCGAACAGATTTCCGACAAATTTTTTTTAATATTATTTAAAGCGATCCCCAGAAAGCCCGTCAACTACTGACAATAATGTCACAACAAGTGGGGGTAGCCTTGTTAGTCTATGTACGTACAGAACAAGGAAAAGACTGTAGCACCTTATGAGACTAACGAGAGTTTATTGAAACACAAGCTTTCGCAGACACAAGGAATGCTTCGTCAGGTGAATGATTCATCATTGATTCAACTGATGGAGCATTCCACGTCATATATTCTTGCGGAATAGAATAATCGAATATCGATTGAATATTGATTTTTTGCATTAGCAGCTACTGTCAATGACCAACCACACGATCGTGACAACATTCACAAAGACAATTCTTCATAGCTACTATGACAATGGCGACTTTGCCTGCATAGGATTTTCCTTTTTCCTTTTTTCGATATTTGTTCTGTTTTCCACCGAATTTTTCAACATTGTTATCCATTTCACGTTTACTCTAAATGTACATAGTTGTATGTAACATTGATCTGTATTACCTGTATACTGTTAGAGGTTAATTTTCTATA
>WURV02163386.1:4741-15306 GCA_011762755.2 Epimenia babai
TCATTACATCTGTCTTGATGCTTTGATCGTGGTGTATGATGAACATTTCCGTAGGCTGTGTGATGGATTGTGGGGAGAAGATGAACATCATTACATCTGTCTTGATGCTTTGATTGTGGTGTATGATGAACATTTCCGTAGGCTGTGTGATGGACATCATTACATCTATCTATAACATTTCTCAATTCCCTGCGTGTCTTTATTAGTAGTAATGTGTGTCACAAATTTAATTGTAGACCAGTGCGTGTACGGATACCTATTACGGGGTATACTATAATAGGAGTCTACTGTGCGCTTGTCGCAAGCCCATCCCTATTGTGAAGATTGAGAAGATTGTGAAGATTGAGACGCGAGGCTCATTTGGGGACTTGTGACAGCTTCCAGTCAATGATCACTTGTTAATATGTATTGCCCGACTATCTACCGTATCTACCGTACATTGAGCTTTTGTGTAGCTGCGCGCTGTGGCGCAAATATTCGCACTTTAGAGCATAGGTCACGCTGGCTCTCGGCCGGTTGTGCGTGGTCGCTGTATTGTGTCGGGGCTATTTTCATCAGTTATATTTTTGTCAGCTGGTGACACTATTTGGTTGCTGGCTTCAGTTTTTGTGAGTTGTAACTCAGTCTCGGGTATGTATAGTAGACGTCTTCTATTGTTCGGTGCACACAGAGTTGCCTGAGTGTGCGAGTGTAGATTCTATGTGTCAGGCAAGGTACTCTAGATAGATGTGGTAAGGGACTACACGTCTGGGTATTCGCACTGTACTGTACTGTTGTTCGAGGTTATCGTCTCTGTCTGTGTAGGCGTCTGTTCACTGTCTGCCAGCTGGGTGGTGGTTAGCGTAAAAAGGCCCACTAGCATCGTAGTGGTTGAATGGTCTACAGGGTGGGAGATGGTAAATGGTTAACATGCAGGAGGTCTGTATCCTGTCAGCTAGCTAGGTGGTAATCAGCGTAACAGGCCCACTGGCGTTGTAGTGGGGTAGTGGCGTAATATCCACCAGCTAGTATACCAAGCATTTGATCGTCTGGGTGGGTAGACAGGGTATAGATACGCCCTTAGACGGTGTTGGGACGGTATAATAAGGTAGGAATGCACTGCAGTGTATTGTGTCGATATATATATTAAGTGGATTTCAGTTGATATATAGGCAGTCTATTTGCCAGTGTACATCTTCTGCATTCTATCATGTGTATCGTGTGTATTTTTGCTATAATATACTTATATCAGTAATTCGGTCTTTGTATAATCAATTAGTCACTGTCTAGACCAACGGCGTACCACAAACAACCCAGTCTCGGCCATTTCCATATATGGTCCGTGAAAATGTGATGATTTCTTTGATTTTATCGAGCAAGTCAGAAAGTGAGTACAGGATGGATGGTCAGTTTGCAGGTAAGGTGTAAGGCAGAGGTGCATAGACTTCATGTCAGATTGTCAACTTTTGACCCAGCGTAACCGTATTAAAGATGTGAGAAAGTGGTGTGTGAGACGATTGAGTTATAGTAATTAAGCTATTCATCTTCGGCCAGGTAGTTAAAGTTGTCAGGTACCGAATTATGATACGTGTGTAAAAATTAACTATAATCTTATGACTGGTGAACCGTGACTTGCGTTTGACAATATTAATAGAATTGGTTGTCCAGGTGTTTAGGGCAGCAAAAATGTGAATGCAACGAAGCGAGACGAGTTAAAAAATAAAAAAATATCATCAGTATGAGCCAAGAAAATGAAAGATTTTTTTTCATTTTTACCTTCCAAAACCAGTTCTTAAAAAGCATTTGTCAATGTTCTTATGTTGTAGATTTTTTTAATTTTTTTTTCAAAAAATATCACGGGCAAATGTTTCTAGCCGAGCTACAAGTCCACCTATCAAATACATTTTATATCGTATTCATTTTATTGCATTTGATCACCCAGGGACACTCTAATAATTGCTACGTTTATTTGGCCCATTTACTTTGCAGTGTGATAGTTTCCCATGTTAACGCTGAAACGTCTTAGCAGTCCAGCATCAAAGTCGTAGTTTGAGATGCTGTCTCTGTTTGACGGAGGTTGCTATGCTCTCGATTCTACATAATACCAAAGCGATACTTTACATATCCAGACGGTTGTTATTATTGTAAATTTGTAGTGGCCACAAGAAATATAGCGACGTTTATTGTCATTAAATATTCGAGTATCGTAGCTTATAGTTGAAGAATCGGCAATCACATTGGATCCGTTAAAGGAATAAATTACCTGCCATGCACTTTCACGGATGTGTGTGTCTTCAGAAACTGCATTGATTTTATGCTAGCCTATTCAAAATTCGTAATTAAGCGGAAGAATTTTGTCCACTTCGATTTTAAATCTATCGTGTAGCTAAATCCGGAGTGCCGCATTTAACACAAGTGATTTGGCCCGAGCTACCCTTTCCGAAGAAATGACGGGATGCAACCTGGCTTTTTGTGCTCTTAGAGGTCGGAACTCTGATGTGAAATTCTAACCGATGTTTACAGGAGAGAAATTCAGTATAAATCCTGTAGTGGAGCTAGAACACCTTTGATCGCCAGATGACCGGTCGGGCACTATTACCAACTGAGCAGCAGACCAATTATCTAGAATTCGTGAATTCGAAGCCCACGAGAGGCAAGGTTTTTGTGAATTTCTCACTCGTTATCTGTGAACCACTATGATTCACATCATGGAAAATATAGGATACCGAATTTGAAACTTTTGCATCATTGATCTGATAGTAGAAAACAGCCATACGAGGGTGTCGATAGGATTATGATGGTAGCTACAATGACGATTGTGATGGAGCGTACAGCGAGTGTTTGATATTGATAATTAATCACGTTGAACCACGCAGTAGTGACAAGTTGTAGCTAACGTATTTTGACGATGGTTTCATTTTTTCCCTATCACTGCACAGTCAGTAGCGAACGAAAAGGTGTATTTACCATTTAGTAAAGGTTTTTGGTTTTCCTCGTTGCATCGCACCGCATCTTGCATTTGCTGATATGACAAATTGCACGCTTGAATTAACACTCTCCCGTAACCTTTTTGTGACCCGCTACGCAATAACTCATTGATTTTTAAATGATTACATTAAGTCCACAGAATGCTTTTTTCTTCATTGTGTTTTTGCGGGACTTTGCTCTGTTGTTTTTTCTGTTTTTTCGTTAGTTTTCACCTTTAAGATCCTCATACATTTGCTTAGGCATTAATTAGCACAAGACATTTGGATGAGTTAATAGAAAGAGCGTGTATGGCTCACGCCACGATATTTCTGAGTAGTTAATTTATACATACAATCCATCCGTGTGCTGTTATTATGAGTTCAACTGCTAGTGTAAAAACTATCAAGATGTGACAGTGTATCAGCGGTATTTGAGAACTTGCAAGCCTATGCTTTTCAGAGCGTGCTTTTACGACTGCTGTGGTATGCGCGTTTTACACGAGAGAGTCACGTATGAAAACAACACTTAATCACAAATTTTTAGTAATGTCGTCGAGACAGGACAGATGCAGTCCGGACATTTGACTTCGAATGTACCACAAAATGTATCGTGAATGGACTATACTACTACTACTACTTTGCGTGGGTTTAAATACTGTTTTAGGAGAGATACGACTCGTGTGCCCACCACCCCAAGATGTCTCTGCCAACAACACTGATGTACGTATGACTATTTTGTGCAAATTAACACACTTAAATCCCAATTTGTGTCCCGATTACGTCGGAAATGATATCGATGACAATGACATTCGTGATATTGAAATGTCTATCAAATGATATTAACCCTTACCACACTGACATATGTACATTACACTACTATAGCAATGCGATTCTGTGACAACAGAGTCCTAAGGGTTAATCAATGATTGACAACTTCAATCTTAGTTCTTAACATTTGATCACTGTTGGTATTCGCCACTGTAGGGCAAATGCCGCGTGGGTAACGACTATACGCCTCTGACACATGGCCTGTTCACTGTACACATCGAGGAGCCCATCGTACGCCCAGGTACGAAGTTACACATAATACAGTGTGTTAAATATACGTAACATATCTAGTCCTCTGATGAGGAGTGACTAGTTCAAGTCGATTCAAAGAGGCTCTATAAAATACTGATTCAATCGTAAATTCAGATTCAACGTAAATTCTATTCTAAAAAGGAAGGCACTGATGGACATATACAGCATGAGATATATTACTTTAGCAGACTTATATAAGTTTAATACGCAGAAATGGCATAAAATTCACAAATACCTAATGACTAATGAGTTAATTATACTTTACGGGAACAACGGGCATATTGAGTTGAGTCGTCCGAAGCCATTACACTCGAAGTATAGTATTCTAAATTTGTGTGAATTTGTGTCTCAGTAATTCGAAAAATGTTCTTATACATTCCTGTCACGTCATATTAGTTAATATAATACTCCCGTTAATATCATCATTATTTTCTGAGCGTAAAATCTATTGTCTGATCGGAATAGCTTGGTTGTTTAGGTAATGAGGTTGACATTTTGTTACGAGTTTTTTGGTGGTATGTCCCAGGACCAAGCTTATTTTTTCTAATTTATTTATCGAGGTTCACCATTGCGGATCCGCATCTTCGACAAAGAAAACCCAAATGAAGAGTGTATTTTATTGGATTACATTCCACACAACGACGCTCTGCTCAGGCGAAGGATACCCCGCGAGTGCAAAGTCAGTCATGTAATGATGTATGGCCTATTATAGAAATTCATGTGCATAGATAAAAAGCACTTTAAAATGACCACAATTCGACAAAACTCCCTTGGATGGAAAGATGGAAAGATATAGATGTTCACATGCCGATAAATCCTTGATAATCTCTAGACTGTACTAACCACTGCTGGTGATCCATTATTCTAGTTTTTGCGCAAGTGCACACCGTACTTCCACAAATACTAGTTTTTACATATGCGCAACACATGCAGCTGCATACATCAACTCGCTGGTCAATTTATTCACGTTAAATAAATAAATATTAGGCATTTTTATATACGCCCCCCTCCTGGCTCCATGCATGCAAGCTCACAGGGTGGGCCACAGTGGTGTGCAAATAGCAGCTAATATTAGAAAAGATCAAGTCGTTACAGCCACAATTTATATTGTTTAAAAAGATATGACTTAAGCATGGTTTTAAAAATGTTAATGGAGACTATGCTTCTCATTTCGGGGGGCAAGGCATTCCATAGAGCGGGCCCGGAAATGCGAAAGCAGCGCTTTCGAGTAGTGACTAGACGGCAGTTATCAACTATCGCTAGACACTGAGAGGCAGACCTCAGAGAGCGACAAGGCACATAACCAGAAATGATGTCATTGATGTTCGCAGCGCCATAGCAGTGCAGAGCTTCGTTCTAAGGACTGATCGTGTAATAAGTACGTAAGAACAGGATGTTTGACATTCTTTAGTCGGGAACGCAGAGAGTTTTACCTGCATATGTCTATAATAGGAATTGACCGACTGGACATGACGTGCCTGAACGCACATTTTAATCATGATACTGGTGAAATAAATGCGTCTTAGAATTAAAACAAATTAATATAATAACACGAATACAATCTTGTCAATAACTGGTCTGTTTATAGGACTGAATTAGTACTATGGCCAGATTCCTTACGTTGACAATGTAATCAGTATAAAAACGCGTCTCTTGTATTCACGGAATTTATCAAAGTTCACGAGCCACAATCGCAAAATGGCGAGACGATAGCAAACTACGGTGTTCATGTAGCGGAGGTTGTCTGTGTGATTACGGGAGTCTGTTGGTAAAACAACATGTGAACAAGGAGCCATTAACATTAGTTTCCCGATGTTGAATTATTATTGCATAAAATATTTAACCATGTTTTAAATGTCGCGAATGTTAATAGCGAAAATTAAAAAATACATTGGAAGTTTTCTTGTATTTATGTTTCCTTGTTAAATGTTATTGCTCAAAGGTGGATTCGCTCCCACTAGGCCGCTGTAACACGTCAAGTTATATCACCATCCAAGTACCGGACATCAGATGTGACAGATGCGTGTTGAAGGTGTCTCAGATTGTCACCAGTGAGTGTCTTACTTCATCACGTATCTGGATCCCAATCATTGTTTACATAATGTATTTCATGAGATACTGAATTTGTTTCCATTGTCTATGAAAAAGTAACCACACGACTGGTGTTCGGGTCTTACATTGCCTCATCGATTCATAAATTGGCACCAGTGGTGTAGTGGTTAGAAGCGCTGCCTTTCATGTGAGAGGTTGCGAATTCGAACCAGCATTAACCAGAGATTTTTTCCCGCGCCTTCCACAATAGGAAATGAGCAAGATTTGCGTGCTTGAATATTGAGTAAGATTTGTCGTGGAATGGTGTATTATAAAAAATATCTTGGGTAGCAGGGCAATGTTGTACGTGCGACTGACATTTAATTATAAAGTAGCGCCAAAACCTCGCCTTTACCTTTATCAATTCATAAATGGCTCACTGTTCTTCAGATGGGCGTACATGCAGCAAATGGGCAGAACTAAACAATGACTGTGAGGTGTACCACAGCTGTGCCAACATTAAAATCAGGTGAATCTAGGGACAGCTAAATGACGACTGCAAGGGATTATACAGCTCCTCTCTCACTACCTATTTAGTAACGCATGAAACAAAGAATTGTAAATAATGTTTTATTTTCCATGGTACTGGCACATGGTACTGATGTTGATTTTTTTCAGGCCATATAAGTAACTAATTTTAATAAAAGCAATAAAAAGGCCAATAAATCACTATATGTATGTGGAGATATGAATATTAACCTGTTATCTCATGAAACTCATATTAAAACATCCTTTTTTCTCAATACTGTATTTTATTCAGTTCAGGGTTATATCCAATCATAACAAGACCAACGAGAATAGGTGAATATTCAGCTTATTTAACTCTTATTGACCATATCACGTATTTGATGGTAGTAATAACATTAGGAGCGGAATACTAATCAGTGACATCACTGACCACCTACCAGTGTTCATGGTGTAGTAATAACATTACTGACATAAAATATCATTTTAATACTTCCAAGCGCATTGTAAATGATAAAAACAATCACAGTTTCATAACTAAATAAATCACAATTGACTGGAATCACATTCTGCATCACAATGATCCAAACATCGCCTATAATAAATCCAGAGAGCTCTTCTTAACCCCTACCACACTGACAACTGTAATTCACATTACTATAGCAATACTATTTTGTGACAACAGAGTGCGAAGGGTTAAGACTCTGTAATAAGCACTGCCCTACAAAATATATCAAACGCACTCCAAGAAATTTAGTATCACAGTGATTAATGAAGGGACTAAAAAATACACGTAGAAAGAAGATAAACTGTACCAATAGTATTGGAGAAACCCAATAACACATCGATGGAAAGATATAAAGTATACAAAAACAAGCTGACATCAATTTTAAGTTAGTAGAGCACCAGACCAGTTATTTGGAGTCATGGGGTAATTTTGAAAATTTGTTAATTTTTGTCTGAATCGATACACATACTGATGAAAGGGTTAGTACCATACCTTTATTATAGAAAATTATCACAAATTAAGAGATATTTTGATGTTATTCATCAGTTCATGCCATAACTACCAAACAAGAAACAATCGAGATTTCAGAACCAAAAGAACAAAAACTGAGATAAGAGCAATGACAATTTCAATAGCAGGTGTCAAACTAATCTACTGTAAGATTATGTTTCTGAAAGTATTCGCACATTGTATATATTGTATATAATTGTTCACCTTATTTTTACTGTACATCGACTAGCATAGCACTGATTAGTATTCCGCTCCTAATGTTATTACTACCATGTGAAGGGGAGTGGGGATAAAAAGCCATCGGTCTTCTCTCACTCACCCTTTCTCATATTTCTATATTCAGTGTGCATAAATGACATTTAAGTCGTTATTTCCTGACATATTATTATCGATGTATATACCCATAAATAATTTGTGAGAAATAAACATCATCTTATCCCTAATGAGAAGTAAAGTTTGCCTACCCTCATCTATGTGTTCACTTTTTATCATCTGGACCATACCACGTTGAGCGATTTAAAAGATTGCGTGGGGATGAGATGGCTGAGAGAGCAAGTATCACAATTATGTCGATTATTGTCCTGTCAATTCTGATGATATTTTGCTAAGAAGTAGTATAGATATTTCATGTTGACTTCACAGTAGCATGTAATGTGGTCTGTTGATACACAATGCAGACCCTCATATCCGCAGTCGTCAAAGTCCACAAAAGACTGCCAAGGGGCATACAAGAAAAACATTTTGCCATTATGGAAGTATAGAAGTACAACTGTTGCTTATGAGGTGGGTGTATAACTGTATAAGAATCTATATGAATCATACATGGAGATGTGTAACTTTAGATATTTGTGCTACAGCCATCACTAAATTTTTACTGCTACAAAATGCTTTTCCATTACAATATACCGGTAAATGTTGAGTAATTGAATATCCCATTGTACATTAGTCTTAACTACTATTGTACTCCTGTCTGATTCGGCTAGTGGGTAATATTCTTATATATTCAATTTAAATTTACGTATGCATTCTTTTATGTAATTCTTCATGCATCCAATATCCTGTGGATATCTGTTAGATATACATGTGTATTCATCCTGATATATTTACTCTTTCTCTATGTATGTATTCTCTTAATGTGTATTATTTATGGGTATGTTCTAACTTTGTATGTGTATCTACCTGTGTAGGTATTTTTCTTGATGCATCTTCTAATCATTCTATCTGTGTACTTGTGACCCTATTGCTATTACTTTATTATGTACTGTATATTAATATATTTGTTACATGGGTGTATCTTTACATTATAGAGATATTATGCATTTGTCAACTTATGATGCCCTTTTTTCGTTATTTGTCATATTTTCCACGGTGTTATTCAAAATTGTTATCTATTTCATGCTCACTGTAAATGTGCATAATTGTATCTAACATTGATCTGTATTACCTATATACTGCTAGGTATTAATTTTATATAATTTAAATAAATACATTATATAGTCTTAGACCATTAGACTAATGTTTCATGTAAAGTGTTTTTGACAGCTCAGCTAATAAGTACACTCTAATTAAATGAATTTCATTTCATCTAGACATGGTCAAATATGTTTTGTATATGCTGATGCTTAATATCAAAAAATCACCAAATGTCCATGATTCCTTCCATGGATTTGAATGTTCACAAACTCTTCAAAGCAGATACAATTCAGTGAACAGTGCAACAAAATAATTATTTTCCATACACTGTTCGATGACTCATACATTCTATTCCAGCCCAAGTTTTCACCAAACTTCCTATTCAACCAGGTCGCTTTCAAATTTATTGATGATGGTCGAAGCATTAGTTTTGACATCCATTTCCCACCTGGGTATGTTTACCCTATCATACTACAGTTACTACTGTCCTACTTCAATTGTTTGAAATGGTTGAAGCAGTAGTTGTGACATTTAGTTACAACCGGGGATATGTTTGACAAATCACAGTTGAACAATTAATACTGTCCCCCCAACTTCTACTGATTATTGATGATGGTCGAGAGGTTAGTCTTAACATCCAGTTCCACCCGTGTATCTTTCTCATATCATATTACAGTTAATACTGTCCCCCCAACTTCTACTGATTATTGATGATGGTCGAGAGGTTAGTCTTGACATTCAGTTCCACCCGTGTGTCTTTCTCATATCATATTACAGTTTACACTGTCCTACGTTTAGTGATTATTGATTATTTAATAAATTTTGATTAACAGAGCAAAGAGAGGATAATGTAACAGATTATATAGGAACATTGTTGAATTTTGGTTGAACCTCAAAAGTGTTTACATATATAAATATATAACTCATTTTGGGTATTATCTTTTCATCCGAAGTGGCAGCATGGCACCTACTCAAAGTATGTTCAATATATATATATATTACGTAGACTTACATGTCTATCATATGTATTAAAGTGCTAAAATACCGTATATGCTCAGTGTGAGTACTTCACAGTAACACTTTAAGTAGCCCTGTACTGTACTTCAGCCTATATTAATATGTCAATAGGGGCACCCTTAGTGTTTCTATAAATAACAGAGGAGAAATGCTCAACGGGAGAGTACCAGAGTGCTTATCGGGCGGTTGTGGGTTTGGGTCCCACCAAAAGGAAGGTTTTCCCATTGTATTTTCTCCTGTCAGCTTACATGACTGCAGTTTATGTGCTATTTTAGGTACAATGTCTACAACATAAAGGTATACAGAAGACCAACAGCCCGGGCATACATGGCTGTATTTGGGCCAGCCGTAGCGGGACGCATCACTGGGAAAATCCCTCCCAGGAAACTCAGGAATTTTAGAAGTGCTTTTGGGGTAATTAAATTGAGTCACAAATTACCAGAGAATGTAAAATTTAGGAATAATAATAATAATAATAGTACATTTGTTTGGGAGGCGCCCTAATAACTAGTATGTCTCTAAGGCGCCTATATACA
>WURV02163397.1:0-15306 GCA_011762755.2 Epimenia babai
TACAGACCTCAATACCTCGCAGTGATACAGTGTGATACATGTGAGGTAGTAACGATGATACAGACCTCAATACCTCGCAGTGATACAGTGTGATACATGTGAGGTAGTAACGATGATACAGACCTCAATACCTCGCAGTGATACAGTGTGATACATGTGAGGTAGTAACGATGATACAGACCTCAATACCTCGCAGTGATACAGTGTGATACATGTGAGGTAGTAACGATGATACAGACCTCAATACCTCGGAGTGATACAGTGTGATACATGTGAGGTAGTAACGATGATACAGACCTCAATACCTCGCAGTTTCCAGTGATACAAGGCTCCGATACCTCCAATGAGGACCTCATCCGTTTCCTCATTCACCGCCATACTGTGAGGAAAAAACGTAGCAGTACGAAATATCTTAGTTGGTAGAGCAATGAGTTGCGAATTCTAAAGATGTCTTTCCAAGAGCAAGATACTTGAAATGAAATTTATTTGTTTAAAGTGTACTTATTAGCAGAGCTATCAAACACACTTTACATGAAACCACAGCCTAATGCTCTAAGACAATATGTAATAACCTAAATACTTTACCCCAACTATGCAGCTGTAATTGAGTACCAGTGAAATTTGTTTGCCCCAACTGGAGGCTGTTACATTATTTACCAATGACTTTTGTTAACAACCAATAAGTTGTGAGTGTGACGTTAATCCTTGGTATACCTGAATTATTTTATATGCCATTGTTCTTGTGCTTAAGTATTTTTGTGAAGTCACAATAATCGGTAAAAATAAAACCATCTTATTTTCGGTGGGATTGAATGATTTCCCTTCCAAAGTTATTTTTTTCCCTTAAAGAAATAACCCACATACCTGTGTCAGTGTTTCGTACCTACATAAGTTACAATTGTTATCGATGACTAGTTAAAAAAGAATCGATGAATTTGGGTGGTAACAGATACCAGGTAAGTAAATATATATGATACAAGACGGCGAAACATTTATCTATATGGCTATAGACTTATCAAGAATGTTCACATATAAATTACACTATACAGTTTAACCCTTGGCACACTGTTGTCACATAATTGTATAACTATAGTAATGTGATATACAAATATCAGTTTGATAAGTGTTGTTAAAGAATAAGGAATCGAAGGACAACACCTTTTAAGACTAACTATAATTTATTTCACAAGCTTTCGAATATAAATATTCTTTATCAAGTGATGAAGGAAAATTAATTCACAGAATTAACGAAATATTCGAAAAGATATTCGCACGATTGTGAAATAAATTATAGTCAGTCTTAACAGGTCTTGTCCTCCGATTCCTTATTCATCATGAGACTAAAGCGGCTATCCCCACATATAAAGGGTTGAAGAGGGCTAGTTTTAATATAGAACTCATTTAGAGTAGATGACAAGGTTAGATAGGGAGGGGCATGAAATGCATTTTGCCACTGTATTGTGTCAGTCTTTCTCCAGTACGATGCATCGTGTTTTACCAGAGCACGGTGTAAGGGCACGATACAGCCTGTTTCTCCATGCACTGAGACGCTCCTGAAGTGATCACTTGAAGACTCATGTCGAAGGTCGCACCGATATAGCACTGGAGGAACGTGGAGTTATTGTTATTTCACTGTACTATGCTGGGAGGAAGTACACGTGGTATGGGAACGTGGGGTGTGTGTGTGTGTGTGTGCACACGTGTAAGCGGGGTTCATGCCATATCGGAATGATAAGGCTAACTTTATTCAGTAACATCGTGTTAACAACAGTCTTCACTTTGTAAAAACCTAATTGTCCAAGCAATAGGTTTAAATGTCAGCTTACTACTACACTATTCAGTCAGAGTAGGCTGATTACCAAGGTAATTGGTAGAAGGCTATTACTAACTCTCTCTCTCCCTTTCCAATGCTAGACTATGTGGCTGAAATGACACGTTTATTAGCATCGCTGGTGGGGAGTGGGAAAAGGTCAACAACATTGCGATACCTCCCCCCTAGGCTGGGCAGACCTTTGACCCTGATCCATTCACAGCACTGGTTCCAAATTGCTACAGAGAGCCTAAATGCACACCTCACTGAGTCTGAAATTTGATGATTATTGACATTGAGATGATCAGGTAGCGAGGTGGTCATGATTGTAGAGCCCGTGGAGAGAGTACTTGAAACACATCCAACCCATCGATGAAAAGCCCGTGTGTAACCACACTGCAAGGGCTACTCAGACTCCCACCGGCAGACATCATTAAAGGCCCGTTATGCCTGAAAAACGCCACAAGTCAAGTGCTGACTGGAACGAGAATTCATATAAATGAATGAAAACTTTAGTTATAAGTTACTCCATGCAAGCATTGTGGTAGAATTTTAAAAAAGCGCAGCATAAAAACCTACCTGGTGTTGTTTGGAGAACACGAGATCCACAAAATGTTTATTTGTCAGGAATCTGAAATAAACTTCTGCGCATGAATAACTCATTCTTAACAATTGTCGATCAAAAAAGGTATCACCATTGTCTTAATAATTCTCATTGCACAGTTAATTTTAATTATAAGAATGAGATCATAAGAGATTGACGTTTCTGCGATGATATTCATTTATCAAGACTGATTTATCAATCGCTGATTGCTGTAGTGAACATGTCTCTAATGTTGATAGACGCTCGACACCGTCCTTCACAAAAGACATGCAACTGTTGAGTGCTGAATAGCTGCCTTAAATATTTGCCTTTAGTAACCGACACTTGCGGTTTCTAAAGGTTATACAAAAATAATGACAATATTATAATGGCCTTTTTCAGGAATTATGTGGGAGGTGATTATATTATATTTGAATTATAATTGAAATTAAAAATTAACAAGTAATATTCCAATTTTGTTGGAATTAGTGATAGCTGTGGCATAGTTCTGATAATTCACACAAACGAGTGTTTCATATATAGTCCTAGCTTAATAAATATCAAAGGCTCACTTAGAGTGAGAGATGCGTTTAGAGTTAAGAGCATCATTTCCAACGCGCCACACCTCTAGCATGCCGCTGTGGTGCAGCAAGAACACCATGTCCCCGCCCAGAGCCGCCGAGTTCTGGTTATGACAGACGGCGCGAATAGCTCCATGGTACAACCGGCTTTTCGTCTGCAAGTTACTCATGATTATAATACCATACTACTATATAATTGTGTTTTTACTTTTCAGGCAAGGAGAGCCATTAACCACTTCAGTCTGGGCAACCTTCACAATGTGGTGATGTCATCGAGGGAAGGGAACACGCAAGCTTTTAGTACTTCCTTTCCGTAGTAACATTAGTAAACATTGGTCTATTCATTGGAAAAAGGGAAAAGGCGAGGTTTTGGTGCAACTTTATAATTAAATGTCAGTCACATGTACAAAATTGCCATCTTACAACCCTAATGTATTTTTATAATAAACCATTTCACGACAAATCGTTATCAATATTCAAGCACAAACAATGGTACAGTGAAACAATGGTACAGTGAAACAATTGTACAGTGAAACAATGGTACAGTGAAACAATGGTACAGTGAAACAATGGTACAGTGAAACAATTGTACAGCGAAACAATGGTACAGCGAAACAATGGTACAGTGAAACAATGGTACAGCGAAACAATTGTACAGCGGAACAATGGTACAGCGAAACAATGGTACAGTGAAACAATGGTACAGTGAAACAATGGTACAGTGAAACAATGGTACAGTGAAACAATGGTACAGTCAAATAATGGTACAGTCAAACAATGGTACAGTCAAACAATGGTACAGTGAAACAATGGTACAGTGAAACAATGGTACAGTATAACAATGGTACAGTATAACAATGGTACAGTATAACAATGGTACAGTGAAACAATAGTGGAATGTTGGTGGAATAGTGATACAGTGGAATAGTGGTACAGTGGAATAGAGTTTTTTATGCGAGGTGTTGCAAATTTGAATCCACACTTTGGAAATGAACAAGGACTTGAATATAAAGAAATGTTTATCCTGAAGTAGGTTATTTAAAATTCCTAAAATATATAAATATATAAGAAGGCAATTTAGGTAAGTGCGACTGGCATTTACTACCATTCACTAAAGTAGCCGTGAACACTCGTGTTTTCCTTTTTATATAATTCAGATTCTCCACTTCAATAGAAATCTTTCTAAATATTTAAACACTAAAATCTTGCTCATTTCATATTGATAAGCATCTGTCAAGGATGTATAATAACAAACAAGTCACTGTTATCCTTGTAATGTTATGCAGAATTATCAGAAGAAATGTCAAGAGCCAAAAACTATTGATGTTGATTTTAACTGTTAATAAAACGCTCACTGGTTGTCAGTGGAGACACTGTTGCTCATTTTTCCCCAAAAACAAGTTTTTTCTCCAAATAGGGGAGATAATACTATCTACTAAATGCAATGAATGATGTGATTATCTCCCATAATTATTAAATCTACTCAATCGATTGAATAATAGTATTGAACAGATACTAGATGTTATACTGCTTACTTTTATCATTAGGCCAAGATACTTTGTCTATAATTTTCCATACCCCAGGATATCAGTCAACTTGACCAATAATTTCAAATTTCAATACATTATTATAAATATGATGATTATTGTGAATTACCAAGAACTAAAATTATAATTTCAGTAAGGTATTTTACGTACTGAAAACTTTTCCTTCCTTAAATGGATTGTTCCGTCACCACACTGACCATGTCATATAGTAGATAATACATATAAATAATAGTATCGCCTTATGGCTTGGCCGTCATAACTCGAGCAACTAGTTTTAAACGACCAACCTCGAGGTCGT
Source organism: Epimenia babai (assembly GCA_011762755.2). Classification (NCBI taxonomy): domain Eukaryota; kingdom Metazoa; phylum Mollusca; class Solenogastres; order Cavibelonia; family Epimeniidae; genus Epimenia; species Epimenia babai. The sequence continues at coordinate 4,820 of WURV02163397.1, forward strand.
GGCACAACGAAATAGAGTAGTCATATGGATCGTTCTCGTGGAGGAATTTTTCTATTTGCTTTCGCACAAGTTTCCATGGTTGAACAAGAGACACCACTTCTTTGGCTGCGTCAGTTTTAGTGACGGATCGTTTATCGGATAAGTTAACATCCCTAATAATGTCGTCATGATCTTTGATCTTTAATGAAAGCCCACCCGTCCACGGGGAAGCAGTACTTAAATCATCGATATCCATTGCTCTCTTTGTTATTTCCTCTAAATTAAATCAGTACCTCCTAAATAATTACTAAGTATCGTTCAAAACAGCATAATAGTCATAATATAAAATTCACATCAAACGGCCATCTTTGATGCATTTATTGCCATGGTTACGATTACGTTTGTCGAAGAGAATGCATTGCGATGACATAACGAAACTTCTGGTCGACTCTTCGGCGCCTTCCTGAAAGAATTCATTGACAATACAGCGATAAAGATTTTTTGTGACCAAAAGCAATGTAAAGATATCGCCAATACCACCAGCACAATGAGGCCGGATTCAGGTTCAAGGAGCCTGGATTCGCGTTCAGTTTCTATGTAGCTGAATGCTCGTAAAAACTTCCCCTAAAACGGACGGTCTTAGGGTGATTTTGATCGCCGTTTTGTCTCTCGCAGCGAGACTTCCGATATAGACTAGCCAATGCATCTAAAAGGGTGTTAATTTATAGCTCAAGGAATAGCCCGAGCTTATATCCCTTGCCCACGAAGCAATGATGAATTTTAGTTGCCTCATAGCGGCCCATGAACGGTCACCTGTACACGGACTAGTTTACAGTGTTCGTTTTAAAAACAGTCCGAATGATGACGTGAAGATAGGGGGGGGGGGGTGTCTACTGTATTACACAAGTGGCAAGCTATCAAACATAAACAGTGATATATATATATATTTTTTAATTAACTATAACTATATACAGTACTGTGTAAAAGCCTTGGGCGACCCACTAAATTTCAATTATTCCGGTAATTTCTAAATTTAGTGGGAATTATTTGGCGTTATCTTATGTGCAGACTAAATTTATATTTATGACAAAGTAAGCATGTTATTACAAATTATTTATGAAATTGCAATCAAAATGTAAATTGTGACATATTTCACTCAAATGCTCAAGTAAGTTGCACACGTTATTCTTGCCAGATGTAGACTATCACATATGGCCCTTGTTAGTTGACCTTAGGAAGCCCACAGCAGGTTTGTTGCATGGCTTGGGTTGCTGAAATACACCTGCAGTTTTTTTAAGAACACCCATAAAACATGACTTTCATTTCTTCAAAAAACAGTCACATGCTATTTTTGCATTTTGCTTATTATTTTGGTTATGACTAAGATAAATCAGTTTGATAGACATAAAATAGTGTTTTTACATCAGCAAGGACATTCGCCAAAAGAAACTGCTCTCCAAATTGGATATTCTAGGAACGGCATCTGCCATGTTATCGCTAAATACAACGAAAGCAGACCGGTTAAAGAGTAGAAATAAATGTGGTAGGCCTAAGAAACTGTCTGGTAAAGATGAACGCTACCTTAAGGTTACATCATATAGAGGGACAGGCGGAGAACAAGTACTAATCTCGCGAGTTGAGTAAACTGGAAAAAAGTACAGGCCCCAATGTAGACGCATCAACTGTTCGTAGATGTCGCGCTCGCAGTGGTCTGCATGGTTGCGGCTGAAAAACCGTATTTACGAAAAGCTAATGTCACTGAGAGACTCAAATTTGCCAGAAGTCATAAGTCATGGACAGATGATCAGTGGAAGAAGGTTATGTGGACTGATGAGTCGAAATTAGAAATTTGTGGTGCTCACAGAAGGCAGTATGTGAGGCAGCGCATGGGTGAGAGGTACGATAAATCATGTCTCCAGCCTACAGTTAAGCATGGTGGAGGTTCTGTCATGGTTTGGGTTGCATCACAGCCAATAGAGTCGGGGATTTGGTGAAGAAAGATGGAATCATGAATGCTCCCAAGTACAAACAGATTCTCATCCACCACGCTGTGCCATCAGAAAAGTGACATTTGCAAGAATTTCACATGTCTGCAAGACAATGACCAAAAACATTCTGCCAATACAATAGAAACGTATCTAGAACACAAAACCACAGACGGCACACTATCTGTTCTGCTGTGGCCCCCGCGGAGTCCTCATCTCAATATCATAGAGGCCATGTGGGACAATATAGACAGTGAGAAGAATAAATGACAGCCTGCGTCTGCTGCTTAACTGTGGGAAGTCCTCCAGAACCTTTGGAGAAGCATGCCGCTAGAATGTCTACAAAAACTGTTCACAAGCATTCCCCACCAAATCGCTACTGTTGTGAAGGCCAAGGGGGTGGACATACAAAATATTGACATTTTCTGACAATTTGTAGTGTATAATGCGATTGTTGATGTAGAATATTGTTTTGATCATAAATTCGTTGAAATAATGCCCCATGAATGCTATCCTAAAGGATAATTTTGACAAATATGACATATTATATTGGTGGCCCAAGACTTTTGCACAGTAGGTATAAATTAATGTTTATTTATAAAGAAAAATGGCTTCGTGTCATGCAATGAAAGCCCAAAAATATGTAAAAAAAAACTTTCCTCTGGTGGGCTCGAACCCACGATTACTAGAGACTGCTTTGGTACTCTACGAGCTGATTGATCGTAGGCATTTTTCAATGAAATCATATCCCATTATTGCGGAAATTATTATGGATACCTCACATTAATGCTATCAAATAATGAGAGAACAAGTAAACATGGCCAAATTTATCCAGCACTCTTAAACCACTACAATTGTGTTTAATACGATTGGTTCAATTTTATAGGGTAGCTTCATACATTATTATATACAGTGATATACGAAATAGCTGAGAGGTCACAGGTAAAAGCTACAGTGATAGAAGCATCCAAAACTCGGCTACATCAGTAAATAGTGTAGTCTTTGCATAACCACGCCAGAAGGTCTATCCAAACCCAGAAATCCCTGAAGCAAAGATTTTGATGAAGTAACTCGTCACATGCTAGTAAATAAATTGTGTAGACTTTTGTTATAGCTCTAACACAGCAAATCTCGATAAAAAATCTTATACTTTAATTTACAATTGTATTGCCAGAAGAGTGATCTTACACAAAATACTGGAAACAACTAAAAAGCTGACACCTTTAGATACGAGGTGAAGTCCAACATTCATAGTTTGTAAGCATCCGCCAATAGAGGCTCTCAGATGCGGTTTAGTTTTTTTTCGCAGCTATTCATCGCAAAGACAAAACCTTAAATACTCGCATGTCATCACATATACGATATCGAGCATTTACCCATTTCGGAGACGGGTATACTCCAGCAGTCGTGGATAAATTAATTGCTGAGGATCATCGCGGAAATGCTGACAAGTGAGCCGTTTCAAACTCGCGACCTTACGGTTATGAGTCCGGCGTTCCTACCGCTCTATCTGCTTCCCAGACCGACTAAGATGAAGATAGACACAATCTTTTAGATATTAACACAATTATACATTACACTATAGAGTATTATTAAGTAATTCACTTCGATAAATTTTCATATGATACAAATGAAGGTTCTCCAAAGAATCATTTGATAGCAATCATTTAATATAGCTCGTTATAAAAATGTATAGATAAAATTCACTAGACGTGTATCTTTTAGCAACTCTCAGAGATATGTAACTAAATGTTTAGGCCACTCGAATAATATTTTGTTTCACATTTAAGGCGAAGTAATCATGAACATCGGTGATGCTGACATCAGACGCTCTTGCCGGGTCGATATGAGGTACGGGCGAGTCAATGGACAAACGCACGACGGATGACTCCGTGTATTCACCAACGACAGAATTCACCGTCGTACATGACCATACTGATGGGGACGACCGCTCCAATAGCGTCGTTATGTTACTTATTGGGATCGTGACCTTGAATGTTGCGTGACAATCGAAGTCGTTGTTCTTAAACAACTTGAATATCTGTCGCACGCACGAAACGGCGGTATCGTGGGGCAACTTGAGATACGTGTCCAAGAGAAATACGACCTCCAACGTGTGATGTAGCTTTTGTAAATACGAGAACCACGTGGGTATGTCCTCGTCGCTGCGGATATACGACGAGACCTCATCGAGTGTCGCTAAATCGTTCGATATCAAAATCGCTACGTAATCGTGGTTCAACTTCTGCAGACCCATCTCGATCAGGAGGTCGAAGGTTTTCCGCATCGACAGAAACGTCGGAATAAAGAATCGCCCAGAAAACGACTCCTTCACGACCTGGGCCATCGTCGTGTTATTATGAATGTTAACCAACGGTTGCAATTCTCCGGATTTGAGCTCCTTAAAAATAATCTGGAAACACTGTTCCAGTTGAGAATACGAGCCGCTTTGGTGCAAGATATTCCATAGGTAATCGGTAAAATCATAATCCGACCGTTTTTGAACACGCAGTACATCTACTTTCTCATCATTAACTTCCTTTTCGCCTACTCTTTCCACAAAGGCATCGCCGGACTTAAATTCCGCGAGGCAGAGCTTCAAAGCTTCAAAGACGGATACACTTTTTTCTGAAGTATGACACCCCCACATCATTTCTCTGGATTCGGCTGCGTTTATTAACCTCTCTATATAACTCAGTTCCTCAAACAAGGTATAAACGGGACTGTTACGATCGCCCCCAGAAGGCACAACAGAAACGGTGACAGCTGTGCTAATGTCATTTGGTGGTGCCGCGAATACTCCCGTCATCTTATCCCATTCTACCTCGATTTTTAGAGACCCCGGCAGATTAGCAAAAGGACAGTCATCATTGAGACGATCGATGATATTGTAAAGTGCGTAACAAGAAACCTCTCCACGAATATTTAAATCTATCATAGCGGACGCTCGAGACATCGAGAAAGGTCCACTAACAGTACCGGATGTAATTCTCTGAGCCGTTCCATCAAGGGGAATTACTTCATAAGCAATAAACACCAGGCCATCCTTCCCAATGCCGTCACAGAGCGCGAGTATCGGACAATCCAAGTCAAACTCGCAATCGTTCAAACGCGCTCGTGCAATACTAACTAACGACAAAAAATGCCGTGCTTGCCTCGCTGTCAATGGACTATATATATTAGTTAAAGATTTTCTCGTAAGAACCGAATCACTCGAAACTTCAGCGGATAAATCTGCAATTGCAAGCATCTTTAAAGGCGAACCAATGATATCATTTCCGTCAGACATTGATGAATTAAAGACATTATCCTGCGAGGCAGTCTTTTCCTCTACACTATTTGATGATTTACTTGGTTTATTCGCATCAAATTGTTGCACGATAATAATGTGTTCATAATCGTTAAGAATTCCCAACTTTTCGGGTAAATTATCACATGGTAGAGACACTTTGAGAAGTTCGTAATTTTCCAGCTGTGAGCGTCCTTCATTTAGTACACGGTCAATGGCACTTTGTACCTGTTGGGCAACTCCTTGCAGCACACTCATCTTTCTGAAAGCAGGGAATAACTGATAAAGCCCCACATTACATTTGAAGTGCATCTTTGCTATAAAAAAAAACTTATACAATTACTATACACCATGGCACAATTAAGAAATATGGAAATAACTGGCATATTTTTTGGAAAACCTGTAACAGTGAGTCTGAGTGTCGTCTATAATCCAGAACATAACCAAGTAAATATACTACGTAAAGTAAAATATACTACGTAAGGTAAAGTAAAACAGGCCTAATGACACTGACTCTGACAAGGCGTTCAGCAATATGGTCATAATTATGCTCTACCACTTTTCGTACATCACTGTTTTAAGGCATAAGAAAGGCTCACTCCAAATAAATACTAATATTAATACTAAAAAATTCATAAGTAAATTATTTAATTTAGTGTAACTGTGTGAGTGAGAGTGTAGTGTAGCTGCTCTAAGTCTCTAACTTCGACCCATTTATAAAGCCGAATTTTCGTAATCAACTGCGACCTGCTAATGTTGAAATGTCCAATGGTTAGACAGGTGACAGCAGTCCGCAGTTACCAGGTCACCAAAATAGGACAGTGGACGGGTCACAAATACGTAGCCAATTAATTTCAATCGCAAACGACTTGTTAGAATTTGGCATTGATCACATTTTCTTGGGTTTGAAAACGATTTGCAATTTCGCACCGCCAAACATTTACCATGGACGATTCGACCCGGACGATTTCATCCAATAAGTTTCTGGCATCATGCAGATATTGCAGAAACCTTAATAAGGAATAAGATTTTAGCGCATATGGTAGAAAATTGATTATTTTGTGAGGAACAGCGTGGGTTTAGACCGGGAAGATTATGTACAACACAATTATTAGAGGTGATTGAGGATTGGGCGCATAGAATAGATAAGCGTTATAGTTTGCATTCATGGATAGACATTCAGAAGGCATTCGATAGTGTTTCGCATTAGAGTTTATTAAACAAACTTGAGGCATATGGCATTAAGGGGATAGTCACAGATGCATATCAGAATTTCTGAATAATATTAAAACAGGCAGAAAAGCTATAGCTTGACGGGTCCAATTTCTATTACGTAAATCTGTTAAATCTAAATCTTGAAAGTTATTTGAAGAAACGTACTGAAGATTACAAAGGTTATTGGAGAGACCCTCCTCGTGTGTAAGTAATTTCAGGCAATTAATATTTACACAGAAAGGTTGAAGAAAATGTCATAATCAACAGACGCGAGTTTTTTTTATTTATTACTATTTCGTTAAAATATGGCTTTAGACAGTTTGATTTTTATTGAACGGAGATAGGAAATAGTCCATTTTCAAGACGTTTATCGGCTGCTAACGACGGAAATTTCGTTTGTTTTTTATCACGTTTATTGATAACTGTTACGATGTCTTCATGCATCGGTATGGAAGAGATTCTGGGACAACTACTCGTTCCAGATAATACCTCGATACAACAGGTGTAGACAATGTGTTTCTATATGATCGTCGCAAATTTTATTTATTATTCAACGCGGCTCGCATTGGTCTTCTGAAGCCTAGTTTGGTTATTATGTACAGAGACCGATGGCTAACAACGTTATAGGAGAAATCGCAATACGGAGGATGAGGCTGATTATTGGTTCGATATTTTAAAATAACGGTTATACTCATCTTGGTCGGAAATGTGATGGTCGATGATTTCGAATATAGTGAAGAACAGTAAATATTCACAAACCTATACTTTGGGGTACTCCATAATTATTGAGCAGGAAACGTCGAAAATATATGCCGATAGCAACAAATAGTCAGGTCACACAACTAATTACTACTGATAGAAGTTAGAGTAATATCGATCCGTAGGTACCAGGAGAATGCACATTCAACAAAGGGTCGTAACCTAGTGGATGTAAGAAACAAAGCTTAATCCAAAAGCGAAATCGTGTTTGTTTCGCTAATTGGGCTAATTGGTATTTACAATATTAACAAGTTTATCAACAAACGTATTTACAGACATAGGCCTAATGGCCCACAAAAACATTTACCCAAGAATGATATCGAGTAAACGTGTACGAACATTTTTATACATGGTAAAGCAGATAATACCTATTATGTCTGTTGACACGAAAACTCGACATGGACCTAAAAATACGATCATATACATTATAAATGTTAATGTCTGTGGAAATTTGGCCTAAATGCAGAATAAAATACGGATATTCATTTGATTTGATTTAATGTGAGTATGGGTAATCCAGTAGTCTACAAATAAAGTTTAGTAAGGCAGAATTATACGTGGGTTAAGTTATGGAGACATTTCAGTGTTTCATTTGAGTAGCTATATTTGCAACAATTTTCAAGTGATGAGATTTTAGTACAAGATCTTCGGAATATAGCGTTTGTTAGTTTTTAAGTGTGCAAAGACACCTATTTTGCATAGTTTTGATAGTTTTTGTTAGTATCTGACATGTTCAATAGCACAGCTATATTGCAAATGTTGGCGTATTAATGAACGATATAGCATATGAACTGATTCCTATGTCAGTATTTGCAAGAATTTCCTAATGAGGGGCATGATTTTTCATTTTGCAATTGCCTCCTGTTCATTCCAGTTTAGTGCAGGATCTAGATTTCGACCCAGATACATGCAGCAAATAAGGGTAACACCTTTTGAGACTGATGAATGTTATCCATAAACGAGCTTTCGCTCGTATGGAATATGATTCATCAGGCTTATGGAATGAAATTGAATTTCATTGAGAGAAAAGCAAACAGCATCCAAAATCAGTGACTGAACTGTGGGAGGTTCTCCAGGACATTTGGAGAACAATTTTACAGGAATACCTGAAAACCACTTCACGATAGTGTACCCCACCGACTTGCAGCTCTTGTGTATGCTAAGGGAGGCCATACTAAATATTGACAAATTTCCTGCTTCACTGTGTGAATTTGTATTTATATGCATTCTTATTGCCTTAAAATCGTTTCATCGCCTAATATAGCCATTTATTTAAAACAGGACGTTTCTATAATTCTTTGATGTGGAAAATCCATGGGTGGAGTAAAACTTTTGCCCATACCTGTATACAGCGCAAGTAGATTATGGTGTGTTTTCCATTTTCTCACTTATTCACCTATATACTAATTTAGTACAGTTGATGTAACTTGGTTAGTTTTTGCGCAATAGCAGGTGTTGCGCCAGTTTCTTCAATTATGCAGTCATCTGCAAGAGGTAGCAGAAACATGTTGTAGTTATGGCATTTACGAACTGATTAACATGGAGGGACCTAGAATATAGCCCTATGGAACATCTGCAGTGACAGGAAGCTAGTCAGATATCACGTTAGTTTTGATACAGTGTCTGCGATTGCGAAGGTAACTTGAGCAAAGATGGTTGGCAGAAGGGTGGAAAATGAATCCATTTGCCAATTTGGAGAGAAGGTCATGATCCACAAAATCAAAAGGATTCCTAATATCGAGGGCAGTAACGCCGATATATTTGTTGCCCGAGGTATTTTCTAGAGCATTCAGCCATCTACTTGTGAGTCGGAGGAGGAGATATTGTGGAAAGCGCTTAGTGTGGAAGCTGTGCTGTGTGGAGTAGAGATTATGTTACTAATTTCAAGATAGTTACAGGTTTGAACAAATAATGGCACTTTCATCAACGTTTCAACAGCCTTTTTTGAGAGTATGTGGGGGAGTCACTGTGTGTATGAATAACTGTGAATGGCATTAACATTGTTCATAGATACTAGTTGGTTATGTGGTTATATAGTGGTGTGTTCATAATTTTTATTAATGATCTTTGTCATAGTGACCCTATCAAAATTCTTATGTCTTTTAGGCAACACTTCAAATAAAAGCTGCCTTTAGAGATCCTAACGTCATTCCGGAACTGTGCCGCATCTTGGGTTCTTCTACTAACGTCCAGGTAGCAGATGAACGTATTAATCATGTTAACACATTTAGTAAATTGCCTTTCTAACAAATAAATATAAATAATCAGACGCAAATAATTGATTGTATTGGTCTATGTATATCATTAATGATTGATGCAATTCATTTGATTTCAATATGTTATCATACATTACACTCTAGTGTATGTGCTTCCGCGTCATCTGTATTTTCCTTTCCTTTCACCTGCAAGTTTAACCTCACCTAATCACCCCCCCCCCCTTCCTCCATTAATTCCATTGTTTAACTTTAGAAATGATAGAACAACATTAGACTCATTTTCATTCATTAATATAGTTTAACCTCTCTCATTAAACGGTATATAAATTTTGCTATGATTGATTATTCACTCGAGTGGTTAGGGGTGCAATCTTTCCTATAAAAGATCGATGACTCGAATAGAGGATGTCAAGGCATTTCCCCACTACCCACCGCCTTCACCTCTTACAGTGGGAAAGATTTCTATTGAAGTGTCTTCTTGTCACAAGTGTCTTGCGTTTACTATCTAGATTGTAGATGCGAGTGACATACCATTAACCCTTAGCATTCTGTTGTCACAGAATTGTAATGTGATATAGAGATGTAGAGTGTATTAAGAGTTAATAAATTAGCACGGAAACCTGATTTTCTTCTCCAGATTCGCCAATACTCCGCGGTGTTGTTACGGCGCAAGATCCAGAAACGTAAAATATGGAAAGCCATCCCGCAACACGTCAGTCAAAGGTATTTTGCGTTAGGTACCTCAAATTTGCTCATTGACTTAATGCTAGGATGTGGTGAAAAAAGGAAAAACTTTGTGACATTGGTGCGCAGGTTTTTCAGTATGATGCTAAACGTGAAGGTGACACCTTATTGACTAACTAAGCTTCTGATTAACGCAAGCTTTATTATACAAGTATTCTTCATCAGGTGCAATGAATGCAGGTGGTTTTTTTTTAAGTTTCATCTTTTATCAAAATATCCAGTTATAATAATAATAAACGAGTTGATTTAGAGTGCCACTCTTAATATGCATTTTCAGTGACACTTTACAGTAATTGTGTA
>WURV02163408.1:0-15305 GCA_011762755.2 Epimenia babai
CGTTGGTACACTGGACATGAACCAATATGGTGGAGGGGCGTTTCCTCCTCCAACATGCACTTTGGGCAAATTGGTGTCTGCTCGGATAGTTTGTACTAGGGTAACTCCCCAAAAACAGTAGGGACCAAAAATGTTCAGTGATATCCAAATGACCACAGTAAAGTCTACTCTTGCAGTGATAATGTAGACGACTGGCTTATTTCGGCCATTTTGTACATGCAAACGTTAAGTTTGACATCGAGTGCCCTCGCACTATCATCTTCCAATAAATCTCAATCCCACTGATTGGAGTCCAGCCACTCGATAATGTGCGTTACTCGCACATTGACCACAAACAATACGATCGATCAAGATGCATATTAGTCCGACTGTAGTGCATGGAAACTAGGCGAGCGCGTGTATGGATGTCTCCTGTCTTACATGGTAGTTGTGGAGCGTCCCGATTGGCCTCACCCTAGCGTGGCGTGTGTATCAATCACAACGTCTATCTCTCGGCGTCGTGCATACTTTTAAGTTCTCACTCGCGCGGTTCTTTTGGGGATTCTCCATTTCCGTCCACGCGATCAGACAAACAATTTCCGCGAGATCCGACCCGAAGATTTGCAATTATTGCTTTGTTACTCTCTCTGGTGTTTGTGGGGATATAAAGTACTTTTTGTCTCCATAGATTACGGGATGCTACGGTTTATATTGGTTACGTCGAACCGTTTTATAATATGAGCCACAGGTCGGGAAAAATCGGTAACATTGCAGTTCGAAGTGGCAGAATCATAAAATATTGTTAAATACTATTTATTTATATTGTATCCACCGGTTTGTATTTATTACTTTTCCTTAGCAAGGGAAGTGATATTTTTGTTGGAGTTCGTCAATGACAACTGAAAGTTGCCAACTGATTAGTGTAAAATTCTATGGGAATTGAAAAATAATGTCCAGATAATCGAATGATATTTTTGTGTTTGTCGGAAACGCAGTGATGACACATTTGTGTGTTCAAACTGCCATGGCGGAGGTCTCCGCTCTCGAGATTCTGTCTAGCTTTTACTCATTATTAGGTGTCGACATCCGCCAGACGATTACATGACTTGTACTTAATATGTATAATACCCTGTAGCTATTTACGGCTGGTTCACAATCCAACCTATGTTAATTCTAATAAAAAAATCTTCATAAAGAAATAAACAAATAGAATTCTGTCTTTAGTAGTGCCCGAATCCACGACCTCCAATTGCTCGGTCTGGTGCGCTAACAACTTCGCTGCAAATGCAGACAGACTCCTTTGCGTGCATTTAAGTATTTGACATCTTTTGTTGTCATGCCAGCGATAACAAAGATGCCACCAGCAACGATTATCGACTACATAAATTGAATACCGAGTTGCGATGTTCGGGATACTAACGCAGCGTATATGGAAACAACCACCACATTGGTTATAAATGACATGCGCGAAGTAGGCAACACAACGCATTGGCTTCCGTGTGACCTGAATCCACGTCCCTCGGGTGACCGGTCTAATATTCCTACGACGTAGAAGATGGAATAGAAATAACAAATTTCAAAGGCATTTCAGTGATAGGTGACCAATCTAGTATTCCTACGCCCCTGATGAAAAATATCCACGTGCACGATGAAATAGAAATAGAATATTTCAATAGCATTTCAGTGATAGACTCTGCCAAATCAGCTAATATTTTTATTGGTATTGTATGCATACCATATCACTGGTCGTATTCAGGAACGAAAAAAAACTTAAATATAAATGTACTCATGCTAAAATTAAAGTATAAATATGCTGTCTGGTTTATTGTTATAATGGCTTTTAGAATCTTTAACTATATTGAGATCTGAAATTAGCACCCAGCGGTACACTTTTGGCATTTTGAGACTATGGCTCGCGTTCGGTCTTGCGAATTCGCCATTAGCATTGACGGCGGCAAGTGTATCGATTGGTTGGCAGATAATATTAGCTTGTAAGATGCTTTCGGTTAGGATGGCGCCGTGCTAGTTGCGACATATGGTGACGTCACATCGATCGTTAGTTCTATGTCTTCATAATTCATATCGGCCTGACTACGATAGCCTTCCGCCGTCTGCACTAACTGGGAGACGCTAATACTTTTCCCGCGGATAGGTCTTTCTCTCGGTTCGTCTGACGCCTCGGCAATTTATAACGCCCACGATGGACTTCAGTATAGACAAGCATCGCCATGAGGGTTGAATATTAAAAAGATCGACGTCTTTACACTGGCTGCTCTACATTCAACGTGTCGACAATCTAATGTTATCTATTAAGTACAATGAAATTCGAATTGCGTTATTGCATTTTTAGACTTGTAACTTGTTGACTCTCTTTAGCGTTGTGTTTCTTTAACTTCTGTTGCCAATACTTTGAGTGCATCGCTGAAATTCTTTGCCGGGAATTGTTGCCGAGTGCAACACTGTCACTGTATACCATAAATACGTGTTGAGTCCATGACTGTCACTATCAACTGTGAATGGTTGCTAGGTGTGTCACTGTCACTCTCAACTGTGAATACCCGCTGAGTGCATCACTGTCATTCTTAACTGTTAATACCCGCGACGGGCATCACTGTCACTCTTAACTGTTAATACCCGCTGAGTGCATCACTACCACTTTTAACTGTGAATACCCTCTGGGTGCATCACTGTCACTCTTAACTGTGAATACCCGCTGAGTGTATCACTGTAACTAACAATCAGGAAAACATGTTGGGTGCATCACTGTCACCCTTAACTCTGAATACCCTCTGGGGGCATCACTGCCACTTCAAACGAAGAACAGCTGCTGGGTGCATCACAGTCATTCTAAACTATGAATAGTTTCTGTGCGCATCATTAAAACTCCTAATGTCGATGTAAAGTGTGTTTGACAGCTAAGCTAATGAAGGCACGTTAACAGTACTTGACGGCCAGGATAAAAAACACTTTAACTGTGCTTCACAGCTACACTAATAAAAAACTATGTTCGATAGCTAAGTACATAAGGACGCTTTAATTATGTTTGCCATCTCAAATAGAAAGGCACTTTAACAGTGCTTGACATTTAAGTGGATAAGAACACTTTAATCACATATATTCATTGCATTAGACTCCTGTAATTGCATAGCTTACGCCCATAAACGCCGTCTAAATTCTTTCATTATGTCTGAAAAGCAGCTCGATAAATCCTCAAACGCATCACCGACTCGCCAACGAATTCCGAGTTAGTGACATCATTATTGGCCACAGACGTGTCAATTGATGTCACCAACCTATCTACCAGACGCAATATAGTCGCCGCTCTAAATTTGTCATTAACAATGGTACTAGACGCTCGTTATATGCTATTGATGGAGCCGCGCTACGGGTTAGTCGTAAACAAGCGCCTCTACTTGGGTAGCCACGATCAATATTGGCCTGTAAGAGCATGGGTGATCGACGTTACCATGTTTGCTGACGAGATCTTCACCGCCATGCATGGTCTGATGATCGCAACCATACAGAACTGGTCAAATCCACCCCTTGAGTGAACGGGGGGTTTTTTTCACGTTTTCCAGAACGTCGTAAATATGAAAATGTTGCTCGCTGTATCTTTGACGCTAGGATCTGGTGATTAAAAGTCTACATGAGGCGTTAGATATGGTCGGCTATATCGTATCAAAAGTTGGGGGCGGAGTACACAGAGCGACATTTTTCGGGGATTGAATCATTCTTGGAGCTACGCCAATGCGTTTCCATTAGACAACGTAATAGGTACCAACTTAAATGTTTTTATATATACGTATATGAACGTGTTTCAGTAACGATACGAAGGTCGACGTTTTTCCCGCTGTCGAGTCTGTTCATCCTCATCGTCGGCGGCATCATATGCTTTATAGGTCATTGTCAGGTCGGAAAAAAGGTGCTAACATTTGTCGCTGGAGTGTTCTTCGTACTCGCTGGTAAGACCAACTAATCGTGTATAATGTGACAGGAAGTAAGGTAAAGGTTAAGTACAATATTTATAGACCGCAAGTATCAGCTGGTAAAAGCTCTCAGATGCGGTTTACAATGAAATGTTATTGGCAGCTATTCAGCGCATATACAATACCTTCGATACTCACATATCACCGCGCCAAAGATAATATCGAGCATCTACCCATTTTAGAGACGGATTTACTCCAGCAATCGGGGATAAATGACTCGCTGAGGATCACCGCAGAAAAGTCAACTAGTCTATCAACCAAGGAAACTGCACGATGCATGGAAAGAGAGGGAATGTGTACATTCCTTAAAATTATCAACAGCAAAAGTACAAACATCACTGTTGAACTATGTCGTGTGATGCGTTCAATTTTGTGATTAAGTAATAGCGCGAACACGCGAGTACTTAGTATTTATGCGGTCATAATTATACTCTATGAACACGAAAGCCGAAATCGATATACTGTGCTAAAGTATCATGTTATTCTAGTAAAGGTCTATGTTAATTACATGCTAATGAGAAATGAATAAATAGCGTAGTAATAGACATTGTAGAATTTATATAGGGTGGACTTATTATCACTGCGTCGGTCAAGCCACAATGGACTAGATTGGTTCTACCAGATCTGTGTGTTATTTCGATATCATTTTGGCATCACTGCGTAGGAAATTTATTAAAACACTTAAGGTTTGCGACGTTACGTTTTAGTTGTTTTTTACCTTTATCTTATTTGGTTGAGGCTTCTCTTACCTTATTTACATTTTCATTGGCACCAATGACCTTGATGTTTGCATTAATCTCCATGTTTGCGTAAATCGTATGTGAAATAAGATATTTAATAGAATTTGGTGTTACTAGCTGAAATGCCATTAATCAAAAAAGCAACCCTCGTGGAGGTGAGTATGACGTCTCGATTTAATCGTATTTGTCATTCGTATTTTCTTTATTATTCTTGATTTAGAGCACTGAACCGAGATATAGAGGGTTGGTATCCTAATGACTGTTTCTGTAGTCATAATGTAGAAAAAGATAGGTAATACGAATATCCGATTGAGTGGTTTTATCCATGCATCAAAGGTGCCTTGCACTGTATATGCATAGTACTGTAAGACGGTATGACTGTTTTGGACAGGGCTTTGCACTCTGGTTGGAATCATTCTGTATATCGGAAGCATCACGGGAGAGGTGGGCAACAAACCACGACAGCACGTGAACGACCCTAAATTCATCTACTATTATGGTTCGTCCTTTATGATGGCTGTCGGCTCGTTCGCGCTCACCGAACTGTCGGGCGTGCTTTGCGTCTATCTCTTCATCGCTAAGCATAACCACGAACGGCGGAAGGTGCGTCAGAAGCAGCAACTCGCAGCGCCGCCCGAGGAAAACGATCCTCACAACCACGTTCGCAGGCCCGTCGCCCGGAAGCGTTCCCAGTCCAACGATCGCGCGAATTCGCTGAGTCGTTCGGAGAGCTATTTCACCTATAATCAAATGTCGGATACGTCACGGGAGATGTCTAGTTATACTTTAGCTAGAGATCCCTCTCGACACACGATATCCACGACAGCCGATACTCACATTCCTTTAGATAATTCGATGCATTCCGTTGATACAATGCGCAGGACTACGCCGGTATAACATCCATATACCGCTAGGGTTGTAACCAATAATATCACGTGGCGTGCATGAGCTCAATGTTGCTGGAAATCGTAACGAGCGTGCAAAATGTAAGGAAGAACGTAATAAAATAGAGCAGCGAAATGCAAAATGATAACTATGAATTTCCCCAAATGCATTTCGAAAGTCGGAAATGA
The DNA here is from genome assembly GCA_011762755.2 of Epimenia babai. Lineage (NCBI taxonomy): Eukaryota > Metazoa > Mollusca > Solenogastres > Cavibelonia > Epimeniidae > Epimenia > Epimenia babai. The sequence continues at coordinate 5,779 of WURV02163408.1, forward strand.
CGTTTATTTTTACATTAGCTGTGTATGCCGATGACAAATACGTGGATTAGTCTCCGTCGGATTATTGTCTCGTCAAAGTTGACGATTCTTTTTACGTTTCTACGTTGTAGTGTCAATAGAATAAACCTTCGTCAGTTGATAAAGAAATATGTAAAAAATTTCAAATGAAAATAGAAAATTACAATGAAAAGCCACTTAGTATATCGTATACCTCTTACTTTCTTTGTAGTTGCCATGGCCCGTGAAATGTAGGGCTCCTTGATCTCGCGTGTTTAACGAAATCAGTCGGCGTTTGTAATGGTAGTTAATCGAACGTTTTTCGTCTCTCTCGATCTCTTCTGCATGAACGCTTGACGCTGAAAGAGAAGTAACCGTGTTATCGTTATTACACGAGCCAGTGGAGCAAAGTTAACCACGCGTGTGTACCAATATGACCGACCTATTACACAAGAGAATATTGACACCAGGACTAAATCCTATACCCCCCTTCCTTATCATACCATCGAACTAATTCCTGTAATAATAGTTTACATTTTGCGTTGTGTTACAAAATATGACATGCATATTGATGTTACGTACAATTAGGCATCATAGCAAATACTTTATACAAACATGACGATGTTGTATCTTTTGTGAGTGACAATGTTTGTAAATTTTGTAATATATTTATATACGTGGTTGAAAAATTTTAGAGAGAAACGTCTGTACGCCTCGCAAAACATTTTGGTGTCTTTTAGCAAGTTCATGCACCTTCAGTTGTTTTTTGTTCACAATAGGATAGTGTATGTTGTGACTTTATTCTTTAGTGTTGGAATTTTCATAACCAAAGGAGATGCTAGAAGCATATATTATATTGCGTGGAATCCAAAAATCTATGTCGGGCAGTTTTCGAGCAAGTCATAAGTCCACGATAATGTATTGGTTTGCTTCGTATTATCATAGTACGTGGTAACAGATTAGACCATCATTGGTCCTTTACAAAGATGTACACCGTACAGTATAATTACGACTGGTGATGTTGCGGGCGTTTTAATTTAACGTAACATACTGTCATGATGCTCGAACTAGAGTCAACGTTCACCAATTCAATCTAGAATTGACTGTATTTTGATATAAAGATGAAGAACGACATAAACAAAGGTAACGCGTATTTACTAACTGATATAAAGATTAACACGGGCTTTCGTATATTATCAAGTATACTTTGTCAGGTGCAATGAGCGAGTAGACGGCAAATCGAAGAGTGAAAGGCATGCAACAACACAAAGCCTGCATCTGACAAAATATACTTGATATACGAAAACTCGTGTTAATCTATCTATCAGTCAGTTAAAAGGTATTTGTATTTCACGTATTTGTTAATTTTTTTTACATCTATCTTAGGGTAATTTTTTACATATTTTCATTCGAACATTGCCATTAGCAAAGGCCCGATACGCATGCGTGACAAACAAAAATTACAAACCCTGGCATCACTACACATTCGATCTGTTATTAAAATTACGTAGCCGATGACATGACGAGGTTGTAAAAGAAATTTTTGACTTTCTTCGATGTATGTTCGGCAGCATCCTGTGGCTTTGTATAGGAGACGCTTTTAATATGATTAAATCATTCATAAAATATTTGTTCGTTGAACAATGCTCAAATGGTTTTAACAGGGGTACGCGTTGATACCAGCTTGGGTTTTAAAACTGTGAGCCTCTCCCATGCGTGTGTCGGGGAGGGTCTAGTGAGCATTTATCGGAGTACGCATTTATAGCGCGTTGGGTTTTAAAACAAACTTTGACCCTTTTCCATCCGTATATTGGGTGGTATCCAATGACTTTTTATCCGGGGTACACGGTTATGACACATTGGGTTTATAAACAACCTGTGCGCCTTTCTTATCCGTGTCCAAAAAATTATTATTGATGCACGTTTTATGTAATAATTTTGTCGGGTTCAAATCAAACTCTGAGCTTTATATCTGTGCATAGCCTGCCATATGCTACTTTACATCATGAACCTACTACCTGGTTACACCCATAATGACCTAGTTGTCTTTTCAAAAAATTCACTTGAGCATATAGGTGGTGCAGCTGTAATTAGGGCAACTAGAGCGCATGCGTACTCAAATTCAACGACTATACAGTGTCATAAAAATATAATAGCAATTTATTGTATGTAAAATGAAAAATCCGAGAATTATTAGAATAAAAGCACTGGCTGAACTAAAGAAGTAATTTTTGTGTCTGGGTGCCTGTAAGAGCATATACATCTCCAGTTTGGGGCGTAGAGTTGTGAATACTGTGTAATAAATTTACGTTTTGGCAAGCGTATCGGATAGAAACATTCACTGTATTCATAACCCCATTCTAATCTCTGGAAAGCAGTTTCAAGAGAGGAAAACCGTTGTTGAACAGCATTTTATTTATTTATATAATAGGGCTCTTGAAAGATAGCATTATACGCTCACTTTATTTCGCAATAAAATAGTACGATGTCATAATGGCTTCGGTTTTTACAGACTTTTCCCATTATGTATATCTTACAGTTTAGTTGTATAAAATATGCTTAACTACCTCATAATGGGAATGCCCCATACTACACTTATTTTGTGGTTGCGTCTGTCTGTAGACTAAAAGTTGCGCGGGAGACAAATTATTTATTTACTCATTATTATTAAGTCTCATTTTTTTCAAGTGGCTGACATTTAGGCGACCTACCGCTATATACATTCCTGGTGGCCACAAACGGAGATACAGCTACAAGTACAATACTGTATACACACATGAAAACAAATAGTAGAACGGATCGCACTCGATAAGACCATAATCCTTAAATAGCCAAATCAGGATAATATATAGTCGTATATAGAGATAATTAAATAAGCTGATCAGGTTATTTAAATATCTGAGTTAAATATAACAATTAGTGCATTTGTGGGTACTGGGGTGGAAGTCAGGTAGATGAAATGGAGTCATGAGAGAGGTGGGATCTTAGTGTTTTGGAAATTCTGAAAATATCATGATCTTTCTGTCATTTTACAGACTCCTTTCAATAAGCTGGTGACAAACGAAAGGCTGTCTATGGACGTTTTGGACACGTTAATACGACCTGACTGCCCTCGAGATCGGTGACGAGTACGCGTAGGTGTTCAAGGGACGTAAATACGAATGTGCCTCCGTAACCAAGGAGAACCACTTTACTCATGTCAAAAATTCTACAAAATAGATCTCCGACATTTATACTGTAGCGTCAAGATATTACGATATACTATTCATGAAATTAGTTTTAGCGCCACATTAATATTAATGACTATATTAATACATACGTAACATACATGGTAGGGAATAATCAAGTGTAAAATATTTTTATCGGTCAGCGGATGAATATTAAAACGTGACCGCGTTATCACCACAGACGCTCGTACGCTTGTGAAAGTATGAAGGTATGACGTCTGGCTAGTGACTAGTGAGTAGTATTCACACTCAACACAACTGTTGTTATTTGGAGACCCAACTACTCGGTAGTCGCTTTATAATCACTATGACTAAGGTAACGTTAGCACATTTAACTGACCTCGCCATTGGTACACCCGAGGTAGGAGCTGTGAATTTCAATGCGTTACATACACTATTACATGCGATGCTGAGTCGCATGAAAATATCGCACGTGGACGTAAATTTCGATGACAACGATAGGGACTTCCTTACGCCCGTACATCCTACCTCATTGAAGTCGTTGAAATTATCGCCATCATTGCCGGATTCCGAAACTGGCTTCCAGTCACGAACCGACAACACTGAGCCAGATGATCTTGAATCTCAAAATTTAGAATTGGACGCTGTACTAGATGGCGGTTCTAGCATTCAACTCGGAATGCAATCCCCATATCATAAGCTAGAAGAAAAAGTTAGGAATTTGGACAAGAAAATGGAAGAACTGGATAGATTGCCACCGGCAAAAGAAATAATGAAATTAACAGCTCAAGACTCATTGCGTGATAAAACGGATGAACTTGAGCATCTATTGCCAATTAAGCAGGTATGGCAGAGCATCAAAATCAACAAACGCATTTCAGCAAACGAAGATGGCATCGAAAAAGTAAGTGACATTGAGTTTGCTTTTTTTTTATCAAAACATTACAAAAAATTAATACAATATTGCATTGTAATAAATCAAGGTAATCAATCAAGGTAATCCCTAAGGGACTGGCATGTCTATCACGAGGTTGATAACGTCGCCTGTCTCCAGGCCATAAATACCGGAAGTTAGCACTTGAAATCTGTCAGTAAGGTCAATCTGCCAGGTCAATGGTGTTTCATTGTTTGATTGTTCGAGGGAAAAAACTTAATTTGCGCACGTTTAATTGTTATCTAAATATCTTGGTTTGCTGGTATTGTCTAGTTACGTGTGTTTTGTCAAGAACATATGGGGAATGCTAATGGCAATTTGGCCGTTATTTATCCCATGCATCAATGTTAGTCTGGTGGTCTGCCTACGTTCTTCTAGAAATTACCATTCTAGATCCTTGAATAGTGATGTTTCTGTGCCCTATTCTACACTGAAGCTGTGTTTTTAAAAATGACTGGCTTTTCGGTGGTTTTTTTCAAATATGGTTTGTTTGGTAAGGCTCCCGTACAGTGGACGCGTACTCTAGTTGTGGTCTTAGAATTCTTGTGTATGGTTGCTCCTTAATTTTTTCAGGGCAGTTCTACAAATTTTGGTGTATAAAACCTAGGGATTTTGATGTTTTATTTGCTATTTTATTTATGTGGCCATCCTAATATAAGTGGTTCTATAGTTCTGCTAAGTATGGGTGGTAATCAACCTCTGTATGAATTTAGTTATCCACGATGAAATTTTAGTGTGGCATTTTTTACCGTCAAAGGACATTCGCCATGTTTCAGCCCATTTGCTTAACTTATTTGACTTCTTGGAGTATGTCTATATCATTCAAGGTTTTGATTTTGCCAAATAGAGAACTGTTGCCGATTAAAAATTGAGATTAGAGTTACGATAACAGCTGATATCATTAACGTACAGTAGAAACATTTGTGGTCCTAAGACAGTCCCTTGACTGGGACGGACTGGATTTGATCATTTTTGGATCTTGATCCTTTCACTGTGACACGCATAGTGCTATTTGACAACCACGATTTAGTCCAATTAAAAGTGTTGTTTCTTTTAGCGTATGTATGGCACAGCGTCAAATGCTTTTGAGAAATTACGTATTATTGCATCTGTTTGTATACCTTTGTCAAGGACATGTCCTGTATCATCACACATCGCTACAAGTTGGGTCTCACTATTTCTATTGCTTCTGAATCCATGCTGGTGTTCCACCAATATTCTATCACACCATCGTATCCGAGGTATTCAATAATTTAGCAAATGACAGAGATAAGCCTATAATCTTCTGTGTCTTGTCTGTTACAATTTTTGTATCGAGTGGATATATTTGGTGTTTTCCAAAACAGCATTTGCTATACTAATATTGTGTGTAAAGATCTGGGCATACGGTCTTCATCAACTTATGATTTCAGTCCTTTGGATGGGATATCATCCTAGCCAATGGCTTTTTGTAATTCTACTTTTCGAGAAACGTATCTTACCTTTCCTTTTTATCTCAAAGATACCGAGCCTGTTAGCTCCTATTTAAGCCAAAACTACAATTGCCATGTATAAATTACTCAGGCCATACCAAATTCTTTCTATATTATTACATAGTGAATAGAGATAGGAATGAAACGCCAATGCGATATAGAGATTAGGTTAGGTCTACATGCTCGAGTGTTACGAGTGTTATGTACATGAATGGCATTGTGAATCACCACAGGCAACCATTATTCACAAGACTACCTCTGAATTATAATGTGGCAGTTAACCCTTGCCCCGCTGGATTTTTTTATTTGACATGTACTTAATAAGCATCGAAGGAATCGGTGGGAAAGGGTTAAAATTATGTTGCTACTATCGGACGGTACCATGAGATAGTAACATTTCAAGTAAAATTTACGATTTAGTAAGTGGCTGTTAAGATAGGTTGGTTCAATTTTCTACAATTTAGGTAATTACATTATAGTCTTAGACCATTAGGCTATTGTTTCATGTAAAGTGTGTTTGACAGCTCAGCTAATAAGTACACTACAATAAAAAATATTTCATTTTATACAGGAGCAAACTATACTAGGTTACTTTTGCGATGTGTACAGCAACAGGGTATACTACATTAATTTTCTACAGGCATGTATATAGCAACATGTTGTACTACATCACTATTATACAACGATGTAACAGCAACATGGTATACTACATTACTTTTATAGGGCCGTGTGTATAACAATATTGTATACTACATTACTTTTGTACAGCGATGTATACAGGAATGGAGTATACTAGGTTACTTATGTACAGCGATATGTACAGCAAACTGGTATACCAGGTTACTTTTGATCGATTTCCTATTCATTGAGTTTCTTTCTTTAAAATTTTATTTTACCCTGAGCCCTCGGTGTATATTGTGACTTCAGTGGCCTGTACCCCGGGAATGATGTATAACGCAAGCACCCAAGATTGTGAACAGTGCCCTGTGGGGTACTACCAGGACAACGAGGCGCAGATCTCCTGCATCCCCTGTCCTAGTGGCCATTCTACCCTCAAACCACAATCCACGAATCATACGCAATGCTTAGGTTAGCACTTTTAAACATATTGTTCCTGAAAAAATCTTTCTATAGGATTTTACCTTTGTCTAGAATGTACAATATTTTCTATGTAGGAAGTGTTTCTGTTTATTACTAACCATTAAAGATAAATGTTGACATACATCAGCTATATGCCCGCCGGGTACGAGTTCAGTCACCGGACTGGAACCATGCATCGAGTGTCCCCTGGCTACCTACCAGCCCACGTCTCGCAGTACTCGCTGTCTCCAATGTCCCACCAATACCTCCACCCCCACTCGTGCTTCAACCTCCCCTGATAACTGTCGCAGTAAGTTAACACCTTTCATTAATATTCAACTTTATCAAAAGCATTGTCAGCATTGTTCGTACTATTATGAACAATATTGTTAGCTGCATCATTAGTGGTTTTGTTGATGCCTTTTTTTGCAGGATTATCACTGGCATTGTTAGTCATATTATAAGGAGCATTTATAATGACATTATGAATAGTACTATTAGCAGCATTGTCTGCAGCATCTTCAGCAGAGTAGATGATATGATCTTTGAATGGACCGTACATCATATGATTGCTGAATGGACCGTACATTATATGATCGCTGAATGGACCAAAGATGATATGATCGCTGAATGGACCATATATCATATGATCGCTGAATGGACCAAAGATGATATGATCGCTGAATGGACCATACATCATATGATCGCTGAATGGAGCATAAATGATATGATCGCTGGATGGGTTATAGTTTATATGATCATTGACTGGGTTATAGTATATAAGAACGTGGAATGGATCATAGATAATAATATTGTTGTTGAATGGGCTATAGTTTATATGATCATTGAATATTGAATGGGTTATAGTTTATATAGAGTATAGGATCGATGAATGGGCTATAGTCAAGCAACAATACCATTGAATTGGATCAATTAGTAGTATTTCTATTTCCGCAGAATCCTAAAGCTGACTTAACGAAATGTTTTTTCAGTTGGTTTCGTGATACTTTGTGTATATGTGAGAATTATGTTTCATGTGACTGAGAGAATATAGCGTGTTGATGAACAAGTATTTATTTCAGTCATTAAGTTATTCTCGCCATGCCGTTAGGTGTGTGCCGTGAGGGTGAGTATGGACAGAATGGCTTGGCTCCCTGTACACAATGTGAGAAACACTTCTACCAGAACATGTCGAGACAGTCACACTGTGTATCCTGCCCGGATCTGTTAGCTACACACACCACAGGTGCTACAGATCTCGCTGACTGTATAGGTAAGAAAACAGAAAACTCTAACATTAAAGGTGAAGTTATAAGAGTTAACTCTAAGGCCTAGTCGGTCTGTAAAGGTGAAGTGATAAGAGTTAACCCTAAGGCCCAGTCGGTCTGTATTATTACAATAGATATATCATTACCATAGATGTATTATTATATTAATGCAAATGTTGTCAAATTTGACGGTAATAACCCTATAGTCATATTTCAGTCCAAATTAGCCTATAGGGCAGGTAGATGTATATAGATGTATAATTATAATGTATAATTATAATTGATGTATTATTATCATAATGAAAATGTTGTCAAATTTGACACTAATCACCCTGTAGTCATATTTCAGTACAATTCAGCATACAGTGCAGGTGTTAGAGAAGCCTCATTGAAGACAAACCCAGCATTTAGAAAAAAATTATGCGCTATTTGGGTTATCTATCTAATATGTTTCACTACTTTAGCAGATATTGCACCAATTTACACCAATTTCATGGACATCTCAGTTTGAACCACTTATCACGTGATAGTAAGAGAGTTTCTGATAGATGATACATCACCATTCAATAATAACTCAATAATAAAACGGCCCAATACCAGTGATAGCAGTGTTTCTATCTTCAGAATTCCTGTCCAGAAATCTAATATTGGTGTTACTAATGCGAACTGACTCAAATAATTATTTTATTTTCAAATTTGAAATACGTTTTGTTGCTGTTGTTACTATCAAGGATTTCTAGGTACAAAAATACAGTACGCGTTCTAGCCCTTTATAAAAAGATGTATTTCCAGGATAAAATAACAGGAATCGATCTTATTTGCATTTCCTATTCATTATAATCATGTTGTCTTGAAGATGATGTATGGAGAGAAGACATGTTTTGCATGATTATAATATGTATTATTGATATAAAGTGTCTTTGACAGCAATGCTCTTAGTGCACTTTAAATCGAATATATTTCATTTCCTCATGTTATAAAATAAGCTCATAGGAGATCACGAATTGAAGTAAACTTATTTTTCATCAGAAATAATTGCTTTTTTGGAGAAGAAAACTTCAATGGAATTACAATTATCACTGCTGCACGTGCTGCTGTGTGGGCTAGATTTTTTCAGTTTGGCCCTAGACCCTAAAATTTTCATTGTATCTCATTGATGGTCATTTTGATTTTATGATTCAATAGCCTGATCTATTTGACTGTATTGTATTAATCTGATCTATTTGACTGCATTGTATTAACCTGATTTATTTGACTGCATTGTATTAACCTGATCTATTTGACTGTATTGTATTGATCAGATCTATTTGACTGTACTGTATTAATCTGATCTATTTGACTGTATTGTATTAACCTGATTTATTTGACTGTATTGTATTAATCTGATCTCTTTGACTGTATTGTATTAACCTGATTTATTTGACTGCATTGTATTAACCTGATCTATTTGACTGTATTGTATTAATCTGATCTATTTGACTGTACTGTATTAATCTGATCTATTTGACTGCATTGTATTAACCTGATTTATTTGACTGTATTGTATTAATCTGATCTCTTTGACTGTATTGTATTAACCTGATTTATT
>WURV02163419.1:0-15305 GCA_011762755.2 Epimenia babai
ATAGATATGCGTGTGTGCTGGCCGTAAAGGTTGTTGCCAGGCTATGTTATATACACACAGATTACAGACATAAGTATTCCAGCCGTACTCTAATATAGCGTTTCATTTCGATTCTCGACACCTCCCACCATTATCATCGGCGCCGACAGCCGAGTCATAATGGCTGCTCGTAATTTCGGTCTCGTCTGCAAGCATTCTCGTGGATATATGGGCGATCTTATTATCCCACCCAAGTGGCTAAACTCGCCGCTCACCGCCGGTCATTATACGGCCATAATTTGCGCAATGTCTAACGCGGACAAAGTGAGAGGAGCGCGTTGGAAGTTGTAGCCAGTGACATCGGTCGAAGAGCTCTAAATATAGATACCGTACTAACAAGTGACATGAAACGACCGTCTTATTAGCCGTGAAGGTTATCTCAGTCGAAACGGGCTTTGATATGGTGATGCAAATAGATAAGGCACGAACATATCAGAAAACAACCACCTTTTCAAGTACGCATTTCGTTACCGATATTGGCCGTCGCATACACGAACTTAACTATCGGGATGATTGGCTACTTTTAAGGACTACATGTTGTTGCTATGTAGTCCTCGGTTATCGGCGGGTGTCTGTTATCCGCGGTATCGGTATCTTGAAGACAGATATCTGGGAGCAGATTGTAGCCTACAGAAGGCGATGCAAACGCTTCCGTCGGCGTCTTCGATATAGCGAACCTGCTGAGGGGGCGTAATTCACTATCGTCAATAATTATTACCAACATTATTAGATGTCAAAGTGGATAATAATATTATTATACTAAAGATAGCACGTATGATCATAAAAGTGCGAGTCAACATAGAGTTACTAATTTACAGTTATTTTCGCCTAAATGAACATAATGTTCGTGAAATGAAGTACATGAATGAAAAAATAATGCAATAATGTAATTCTTGACTACAACACGACAACAGATACCACGTGTCTAAAGTAATAGGTCAAGTACAACATTTATATACCGCAAGTATCAGCCAAGAAAGGCTCTCAAATGCGGTTTACAATGAAATGTTTTTTTGGCAGCTATTCAGCGCATATACAATACCTTCGATACTCACATATCACTCCGCCAAGGATAATATCGAGCATCTACCTATTTTAGAGACGGGTTTACTCCAGAAATCGGGGATAAATGACTTGCTGAGGATCACCGCAGAAAAGTCGTCTGGTGGGAGGTTTCGAACCCGTGTCTGTGCGTAATGATCGTCATTATCCATAATGTGACTTTACTAGTGCAATGTATGTATTAATTCGTATCTTAATCCATAATATAGTTAAAAATATATAAAATTGTTGGAATAGTGTACTTGTATTTTTGAATTGGCTTGGTCGTGAAATTACGTCTCGTTTGATACTTTCCTTGGTTTTTGTAACAGTTGCCTAATTTGACATCATTACAACTGCTTGTGTCCGCTTATTCAGTATGAAAATCGATGTCTTACCCACGCACTCCAGTTATTAATAAGAAATATCCTTCGTCTCGCAGCAGCCTCTTTCCATCCACGAATAACCAATTATTGAGCCATTAGCCAATACCCGTTACTATTCGGTGATAAGGGGATAAGCTCGTGGCACATTCAGCCCCATCGTCTAAAAAGGTATATGGAATTGCGAAAAGGGTAGTTTCATTTATCGATAGATATTCATAGGTGTCCGTCCGAGGCCAAAACTACCTGTATGTGACATTGGCGATTGGTCGGTTCAATATCCTAGGATATGTATATAACCTCGCTTGCTCCAGACAAACGCCTGTCAAATTTACACACTATGTGATAACGATAATTTGACAGACCCTTTAAATCCAATTACATCTTGTCTAAACAAGATCAAAAATATTCCAACATGCTCAAGTTCAATGGGAGTAAAACTTAAGTCTTAATAATATTGCGTAAAGACACTGAGAGGACAGTTCACTTGTCTGAAGTGACGATTTGTAATAGCTTCGTCACGGTGTAATTACAAGCTCGCCATCTTGGCTTGACGTTTGATCACAATCTATCTACTAAGAAACGCTCTAGTAATGCGTGCAGGGCCTGTTTCTTATATCTTCGTTGGATACGGCGCATTCACCCATATATCACACAATCTATTGCCTTTGTGGTCCATTCATTGATCCAATCAAAACTGGATTACCGTGATAGTTTACTTATCGATTGTTCCTCTGTCATCATTGATGGTGTCGCGTGTACAGAATACTACAGAATACTGCGTCTCGTATTATTACGAAGTAAATCATTTACAATTAATCAGTCTTCATTGGCGTCCTATTCGTGAGAGAATAATGTTTAAAGTGCTTGTCTTCGTGTTCCCTTGTCTTCATATAAAGAGCCTTGCTACGCGCCGTCTGCGGTCATGTCATACACGGATTCAACGGAGAACAACGAGCGTATGAAAAAATAGTGTTTTCTCCAAGTTAAAATCGCGAAAGGGCGTGAAGTCAGCCAGCATGACTGACGGTTGTATGGAAACTTTCTGCGTCTCACTTCATTTCACCTAATTAAAGGGTCCAGTGCTCGGAATAGATGACTAGCAAATTGAACAGTGTCGCGCGTTGCCAATGTGGCGGCTGATGTGTTATTAAAGACCTGATTTATTTCTTCCGGCCAGTATAGCCACCGGATGTTTCAGGCGGATGTGGTCGATGGCAAATTAGCACGTGAGACCTCAACGTGTCGACATTTTTCTCTCGGATTAGACGAGCTACATAATTTTATATAATCAGGCTAGTACCATCCCACACCGTAGAGCGCTTTTCCTCGCAACATGCGAATGCGACCAAATATTCATAGACATTACTCAATCGCCAAGCAATAATCAAAATAAGTGGAATGGAAAAAGAACGAGGAAAAACAATTTATACCTGAAGAGGGAAAGCTTAATGACAAATAAGTATTTCCCCTCCCCTGTACTGCGGAACAATGTAGAATACAGCTCATAGTATTATAGTATTATAGTCAAAGGGGTGTAATTTGGTGTCTATTAATACATCTGTCCAAGGGATATAATCTTAACTGATTCCAAAACATGCCAGTCCGATCCATGGTAGTATTTTAAATGTTTTCAACTTATACTGTGTAAGTGCAATCTGATTATTGATAACTAATTTATGTCGATTTTACTTGCAGATACCATATCTATACATCTATAAGTTATTTCATGTATATAACAACATATCAACATGTTTTATATGAATACATGTATTAGGTATTATGTATGAGTACAATGATATGTAGAATTATTGTATAACATGTGAAAGTGGTTGGAATGTAATTCAGGAGTAAAGTTGCTAAATTGTTCTTTCATGATTATGTCAATGCCTAACGACACACAGCCTGCCGGGCGCATTAATATTACGTGCGCGCTACTGCGAGCTATGATTATCACGGCTTGGGCACCGCGAAACTGGCACTTTGAGCGATGGTTAACATTGTTGTCATCTAGGGTTTGAGCAATAGGGTTTAAGTTGAGGGTTTTGGGCGCGAATTCTTTCTGTTAACATTTTGAATGGCTTTGGATTTCGCACTCGCGAGCTTCTAAAACGTGCGGTCTTAGAGTATAAATACTGGGTGAAACGAACAGATATTTCACTGGCGTTCCTGGAACGAAACCCTGCCGGTGGAGTTGGTTTAGTAGGTGGAATTTAGTTAACTATGGTTTAATTTTTATATAAGGACAAGCACAACGTAGACGCGGAAAGACAGCAGTTATTAAGGTATATATCAGCAACTAATTTCATTGGGTAAAATAGGTTCACTAGACTTAATCATGGCATGTCTTTAAAGTGATATCTCGTATGTAGTAATGAAATTGTATTAGATTGTGCATTTTATTGTATAATCAGAAAATATTATCATACTAATATGATTTTGTGCTTGAACTTTGACCTTGCCAGTGGCAACTTTTGTGGCAATTTTATTTTGTCTTTTGTTTGGCTGTTTTACTGTTTTAACGTTTCTAACGCTTTAGCTAGTACATTGGGAACACTTTAACACGGCGTTTAGGAAAACGGCAGAATAATAGATGAAATAAAAGCTGGACCTGGCATTTAATCACCTCGTTCGTGTCAACTTCGGCAACCTATCGGAGCGTAACGGAATGTTAACAATTCTGGCCTATGCGGGGAAAATAGTATAGTAATGGAAGAGGGGAATATAAATATGAAATAACAAACGTATCGAAAGAAAAAGGACAGGAGCAGCCAGTTTCTCTAGAAAGTTCATTCAAAGAATCGGCATTATTAAATCAATTTGTTTTCGAGAAAAATCCGAAAGCGCATTTGTCTTTCACCTAACTTTACTGCTGCTAATAGCAATGAATTATGAAACGGCTGACCCGGAGACTTATCGCAAGGTTTCTCCAAGTTTATATGCATGCCATCTACTATAGCTTGAAGGATGACTTTCTCCGGGTACCTAATATAAGTAAATAAATATTAGGCATTTATATACCCCTTCCATGCAGGCATGTGCACATGGTGGTCCGTAGTGGGGGGAAAATAACCAAATATTGGAAAAGGTGTAGTCGTCACAGTCGGGTTTTATACTGTGTGGAAAGATACCACTTTAGCATCGTTTTAAACATGTTAATGATACTGTATGGAATTAAGAACACGGTTATAACAACTAATACTCTATTTTCATGACTAGATTGTAATAGTTAGACACTGGTTTTTCAACCCAGATACAGCTGTTGACTGGTAATAGCAGCAGGAGCGACTTAGACTGACTCCGCTTCTATTTTGCCACGCGTATGGCATTCACCTCGTCAATGTTGATATATTTAATTATGGTATCGTCGCATTCTACTTACAACTGCGTTATTACGTATCCCCCTTTCCGGATTAGAGAAAATGGCTGCCACAGTAGCGAGCGTTGTAGTCGCACATTGTTAGGAATAATTATAAAATAACAAATCAACCAAATTGAGAAAGTACTGTTTGAGTTCGTTTTATCATCAACATGGTGGTAGCGAGCGTTTGCGGAAGTCATTACCTACTGCTGAATACCGTATCAGAAAACGTGTAGTGAGATGGCCGAACAATTCAGACGTACCCCCCCCCCCCCCCCGAAAAGTCTGATAGCGCCAGAACGGTGATAACTTTGAACTGTGCAGGTGCGAAAGTCCTAGAGTTCTACGATCACTTTCAGTTTGGAGATGCAGGCGACAAGTTAAGGCCACATAAAATCTTAGAGCAAACCGAGCTTTGCTGTAACCCACGAGGCAATGAAGTTCTACAAGCTTTTCGTTTCTGCTACATATTCCTTACCGAATTACGAAGCCAGGCTAAAAAACCTTGCCACACGCCTTATCACCTCGACCCGTGGAACTGATCATATAAACATTTATAGACCGCAAGTATCGACCAATAAAGGCTCTCTAATGCGGTTTACAATAAAATGTTTTGGCAGCTATTCAGCGCATATGCAATACCTTCAACAGTCGCATAACACCCTTCCAAGGAAAAAATTAAAGCATTTACCCATTTTGGACACGGGTTCACTCCAGCAATCGGGGATCATGGCTTGCTGAGGATCACCGCAGAGAGGTCGACTGCAATTCTCGCTTCTCTCGATTGGCTCCCTGTTGAGAAGCGCATGGTTTTCAAAATCCTGACTTTCACTCTCATCGAACTGCCCCGGTCTACTTCAATTACAATACCGCAATAGCTGTCAGGCAACCAGTACATCAACTTGTAAGGCTCAATCCATTTACCTCAGTGTACTCAGTTCTCGACGATGTGACTTCGGTGACTGTCCCTTTTAGTTGTGCTGCGCGAGCACTATTCAATAAACTCAACTATTGAGATTCGTAGTAGTCCAACACTCGCTATTTTTTAATCTAACTCGAAAGATTTATTTTGTAATTCATACTGGATGAATAGCGTTTCATTGGTGTTTTTGATTGGGTAAATGCTAGAAACGTCACGTGAATGGAAAGCAGCTGGCATTGCAGAAGGCAATAGCGCTCGCTATCACAGGCAAATGAAGCCATGGTTAGACAACTGAAAGAGATGAACAATAATCCATGTGCGACTTGCCGAGATCGACAGCGTTCGACAAGGGAGATCATCTACCCCCGGCCATAAAAATAGCAGCCAGGGGAGGTCACTCGGTAACGGGGTAGTCAAAGGGAGAGCATTTGCGCGCAAAAAGATACTAGTGAGCTTTTACAGAAAAAAATTAACTAAGTTAAAACACTATACAGGCCGATGAAGCGAGAGACAACGATGAATGGCTAAATGCGTATTCCGTGAAAAGTTGCAATAAGAAGCATACCATAAATGCGTTGAAGGCGAATGATTGTTAGGTTCCAACTGGACACGGGTGCCGATGTCGGTGCGATAAATAGAAAGTATGTTCGAAAAGAGAAATGCACAGGAAAAAAACCCATACCACTGATGGAACTCGAACCCACGACCTCCAGATAACCGGTCTGGTGCTCTACCAACTGAGCTACAGAAGCAGTCTATTCATCGGCTGCCCATCTACCATCAACGGCCTCACTCGTGTTCAGAACACTGCCTGTTGCGTCATGAAAAAAAGCAACGTCTGCCACATCATACCATTACTCCAGTGTCTTCACTGGCTTCCAATCCTGCTCATCTTCTTCATGACGCTCCATGATCTTGCACCTCCGTACATTAACACGTTACTTACAGCATCACTAATATCTTGGTCACTGATAATGTTTGTCAATGAACAGTTCAAACAGTTGCATTCATCAGACAACTGCATCGCCTATGTACCAACGCCGAAGCTGCAGTCGAGGTCGTTTAAGTCAACGATGAAGAAATACGAAGCAGATGGCGGTGATCAATAACTCGCAATGCTTGAAATGCGCAACATGTCCAGACAAGATACTGGTGAGAGTCTAGCCAAGAAGGTCTTTCAACATGCCACGAGATCCGTTATCCCGGGCCATCATGTCACGTCTAGAAATTTTGTTGGTAGCGCGGCAACCGACAGGGGTGCAAACATCGAAGCATTGTGAAACGATCGTATGACCGTCAGGCAGAAGTCTCCTGATCAATGCTGTTCATTAATGCCTCAGCATCACCAGGTGTCGTCGGCACATCATGATTTAGAAACCTTTAAGTCACCGTGTCTGAAGGCATATAAATATGAGTTTCATCTCGATCAATTAGTTCTTCGGTGGCAGATGTATAAGTCTCCGTGTCATATGTAGAAGGCTGCCAAACACAAAAGTACGTACTCATTTTTATAGCTTTTTCATGTTGAATCTTTTTTAACAATGTTTAATATGAAATGGAATTTATTTGTTCAAAGTGTACTTATTAGTGGAGCTGTCAAACACGTCAAACAATAGCCTAATGGTCTAAGACTAATGTAATTACCTAAAAGTATACAGCTTATACAGATCAATGTTGGATACAATTGTGTACATTTACAGTGGGCATGAGATAGATAACAATGTTGAATAATACAACGGCGACGAGGACAAAAATCGAAAAAGGGAATCCTTTGCAGGCTAAAGTCGCCATCAATATGACGAATTAGTGGGAAAACGGAAACGGGCAATCTAATTATCTGAGATGCCCAACCAGCTGAACTTGCCAGCGGCAAGATTTAAACAAAGATGGAATCTTCCACATTGTCTTGGTGCGATCGACGACAGGTACATTGCGATAAAAAAAAACCCCGGCAAAGTCATCTTCAACATTTTATAACTATAAAAAATTATAGCGTCATATTGCTACCATTAGTTGATGCGAATTATTATTGCATCTTTGTTGATGCAGGTGAAAATGGGTCTGTCAATGACAATATCACATCATCATAATATACATCGTGATATACATATACAATACCAGCTCCACTAGAAAACAACCACCTCAATCTTCCAAGTGAAGAGGTCAATGGCTATACAGAAAAATTGCCGTACTTAATCGTTGGTGAGGAAGCATTTCCACTGAAAATCATACTTGATGAAGACATTTCCACAGCGTAACTTAAAGAATCGAGTTTTTAATTATCGCCTCTAAGGGGCGCGCCGTGTTTCTTAAAATGCATTTGGCATCTTGGCCAACCGGTTTCGATTATTTCATTCTCCCATTTACCACCAGGAAAAGTCAAACGACTAGATGCTATGGCTGCTGTTTGCCTTCGCAACTATATCGATTGTAAAAATGACAAGGGTTATTGGCCAGTTACTAGCCTACTACAGTGAGTGAAGCACTCGTGAACCATGATTTTAGTTCAGGGATCGTAGCGTAATGTGGCCAGCTGGCACTACAGGCAGTGGAGCACATATAAACCATGATCGTAGAATTGCACGTCAGTCAGACAGCCACAGCGCTGAAGCGGCTCGGGAGTTCGGGAGAACCTCGCGGATTATTTGCGTTCATCAGCCGTGGCAGTTTCTTGGCAGTGGGGAAAGCGATACAATGAGACCAATAGAGTGTAAAACAGTGTAAGTTACTTGAGTGTGGAGAGGATGGGGTTATTGTATATTGTTCAATTTTAGATTATATAATGCAAAATAGTTGATGAATTCTTTAAGCTGCACAATACTCTTTGCCAAGCAAGTTGAGTAAAATTTTGTTATCTGCAATAATGTATGTGTTTTATGTTAATGTATTGATGTCTATTATAATCAACTTGGGTGAATTCAGTGGCCTATTAAAGAAAAAAATCATCGACAAATACTGTACTGTAGTAAGAAATCAGTTACAAGAGTGTTTATACTTGCTCGTGAATGAAGATTCTAAGCAAAAAACCATTCATCATTAAGTACCATTTCCATGCGAGGATAGGTAGGTCACCTGTACCTACACTACTCTTCGTCGAATTTTCTTCCTTTTTTCTTATAACTCATGCAAGATGCTGTTCCACGTAGCTTCTGTAAAAAGAAGTCGTCACTATATTAATATTAATATGCTAATAAAAAGGCAACTGCTGTTTGTCATTGAAGAACATGTCATTCTAATAACAATAGTGTGATCTGCGTCATTATACATATCGTATTAGTATCAATGCAGTTAAATGCATGGAAACACTCAAGTAATATTTATAATATTTGTGTTATCTCAAGAAAAAGACGATAAAATATATCAATCATACACCTTCCATGGCCAGACAGTTGTTCTGCAGTTCAAAATATTCAAAGTTCCATTAGAGAAGCCATACATAAGAAGACATTGTTCAAGAGCCTGATACTAAAAATTTTGGGTTAGTCATTCACGGGTGATCTACATTATGTCATTTATGTATCATTGCTGTAGTCGTATTTATCAGACTATATAATCGTCTTATATGTGAATTTTTAGAATTCAAAATGACAAAAAATAACTATATCCTATATGCGATGAACATGACGATAATTTTTTGGTTTGTTTGTTTATTATATTCCGGATCGCTCTTATCACAGGACGGGCGATATTTTCTGTTTCCTTCGAGCCGAAATTCAAGTTCAATTTGATGGCCATTCTTTAGAAGTCACAAAATTAGAATGGAAATTGTCGTCTGGAAATAGACTGGAAACGAAAGAGAAAGCCATAAACCGCACTTTGATCTCGTTTCCTTGCGTTTGCGACAAATATTGTTAGTAATGTTGGCCACAAACATCACAAGGCATGTTTCAAGGCGTATTGCACGCAATAACTTGATAGTGTACAAGCACCTTACCAGTATGTCACATGAATGTTTGATGTTTTATGTGACTTATTTTGTTTGGATATGGCAGAATGTCGATAAAATATAATTTGATATTTTTCTTCAATTAGGCTACTAATGATTGGACGGTAAATTTCATTAATAGGCTACTATGGTAGAAATGATTTTACAAAGTCATAAAAATACACCCAAAAGTTCTTTTAATGTATGATTGTATACGTGTGCACTGATTTATTTACTCGTAATAATAATGCTGTGAAAGTAGAACAATTTTACGCTTTGGGAATGCGCAGAGATTGTAAATTTTATCAATCTACTTTTATATCTCTATGACTCATCACCCGCGGCAGCCGACGCCGTGGTTAGGCTTGTTTTTTTTCAAAAACAGAAAACCATTGAATCCATTATACTTAACTTGACGGTATGTTTTTTAATCCAAAGATTTATGTCGAATACATTAAGTCATCTATTTATGAATAACATCGCTTAGTTAATAACTTCTTTTAAAATTTAGCACAGGTATGAACTAGTCACCAAGCCAAGTCAATGCCATGGAATGATGGATGACACAGGTGTCGCAAGAGGTTGCTAATTGGATTTGCCCGATGTTACGGCATGAATTATTATAATTAATGCGATATGATAATTTAATTTCTGCAGATTATATTACAAGGCTATATTAAGGCTAATGCCGTATCATGACAAGTCAGAATATGAATCGTCGATCACTGTGGGTGATAGAGGTAAAAAAATTTCAACCTATATTATAATATAAATATATGTTTAAATTACGCTGGAGCGTTAAAATATACCTTAGTTACAAAATACAAATTTACCATAGAGATTTTTTTAAGCATATACATAATAGGCCTACGCTACATCCCTTTAAAAGTATCACTACATTCACTCTTCGGTGTATTCCCGTTAATCCATATGGACTAATATGACAAATGGATGGTAATTATAAGACGAAAAATTGATTAAAACACATCTTTAGATGCGCTTATTTCAGTCTGTCAGCTGTCAAAAGTACTCAGCTGCTCGAATATTACTTGGTCTACTCAGAATAGAAAACTACCTAAATGTGGGGGATTGAATGATCATTATTATATATGAAACTGGGAAAGCTTTAGTGTAAACCGGTTTTTATAACTGAAGTAAATTTGTACATAGGAACCGAATTATAGGGGTTCCATTATATAATTTCTTAAGGATCACCCATAAGATAATACACTACAATATATGTATGATACATTGTAAATACAAATGTCACTGAATTGCTGGAGAGCTTGGGTCTTGTTGCCTTATAGCTGAATGAAGAGTACATGTTGACCACTCAAGACTATAGTAAGCCAAGCCCATACACAAGTACCAAGGTTTTACTGCACATTAGCTCAGTTTGTAAATTTGACTTGGACTGTCCACACTAAATTTCTAACATTAAAAGTAGTGTTTTAGTGGTTGTTAGGTATACCCCAATCTACTGGAATCCCTCCAAGATAAAAATCGTCACCATTTGACCTCAGAAGATCTGAATAGAGGGATAGGCATCAATGAGGCTGGCATGTCCCAGCAACATGCGGCTCAGGAATTGGGTGTGTAACAAAGTGTCATCTCCCGTGCTTGTAATTGCTATAAGTCTACTGGTACGGCCAGCAGACATGGCACAGGGTGCTAAAGAGTTAAAACCTCTGTAAGGACCGAATTCATCACCTCTATGTAAGACACTACACGTCCTCAGCTACAACCTTGCAGATAAACGTGAAAGATGCATCACGAGTTTGTGTATCCACCAAAACCATTAAGAATAGGGTCCATGGATCAGGATTGAGGGTTCACCCACCAGCTATACGCATCGCACTCCACAGCACAGACAACATCGATATGACTGGTGTCGAGAATATGTCACCTGTACCCAAGCTCAGTCGAGTACTGTACTCTTTACAGATGAGACCAGGTTTTGTCAAGACTTCACTGATGATCATGTTCGCATGTGGAAAAGGCCGAATGAGCAATATTCTGATGCTACAGTTGTTGAACATGACTGATATTGTGGTGGCTCTGTCATGGTCTGGGGTGGCACCACTACTACGCGTCGTACAGACCTCCATACCATTGAAAACTGCACTCTAACTGGTGTCAGATACCGCAAAGAAATCCTCGACGTGTTTGTGAGGTTATTGGCTGTTGATATTGGTCCAGTTACCTTGTTGAGTACCTTGGGGATGAAGGAATCAACAGAATAGACTGTCCAGCTCGCTCACCTGATCTCAATCCCATTGAGCATGCATGGCACATGTTGCAGGCTGCCATCTCTACCCGCAATGATCAACCTGGCACACTGCAACAGCTCAGGGATGCGCTGTTGGATTTATGGACCAATATCCCACAACAGAACTAGCGTCACCTAATCGAAAGCATGTGTGGATGTCTGGCATTTTTTGGAAAAAACCACCTGTCGGGTTTATTTTGAAAATTTGTTAATTTTGGTCTGAATCGATACACATACTGATGAAAGAGTTAGTGCCGTACCCATTTCTTTAAAAACTGCAGCCCGTATCTGCATTGATTAAATATGTTCTATTAGAAATCCCCTGAAAATAAGTTTAATGTCTAGTCTAATCATCAATATGTTATCCATATATTTTCTCTACTTAGAAATATCGCAAACTAGCAGTAAAATATTACCGTAAGGTGTTAATTCCCATTTTTTATATCATGAAAATAAATATAACCGTATTGTTTGTACAAATAGGCAGGAATTACCTTGTTGGGGGCCTTTAGTAATTTGACTGAATTAAATTCACCATCAAATTTAGCATTAGTTTGGATTTATTCAAGTGAATTTTCATTGGCTGGTAAAGTATCAAAATTTAGCCCTTAGCTATAGCTTAGAAAAATCAAAGAATACTTTAAGGAAATTGAGGGTAATAAACGGCCTACGTTTTGTAACAACTAAACAATGTTAACTGAATTTTATGTTCAAATTAAAGATTCATTTCATGTAGTAGATGCTCTATTCCCTCCTACTTTGATTTTAATAATTTAAAAAATGGCACAAATTCATGATAGCTTGTGAAAACCACTTGTGCTATGAATCATAATTACATATTTAATCGAGCGAGAACTCGGCTTTGAATATTCCCGGATGAACGATGAAAGCCAATATAGTATGTTGAGAAACATTAGGCCGCACGCGGGAATGTTAACTTCCCTGGTGTCTTCATAATCTGTTGATAAATGTATATATCTGGCGAGTGCAAGCTATAGGTGACAATGGCCGGCGTGCCAGTTATTGGCAATGCCTGCATACACAGGTAAACAATTGGGGCTATTCAACATGGGCATGTCCAGGCACATTCACATTAACACACAGAGAAAGATTTTCTAAGGCAGGTCTACTACACAACTTAGTTACTAGGTGACGCACATATTCGCTATCGGTGTACGCTTATCTATTAGGACTCTCTCTCTCTCGTCGCTTATATCTTATCTCGGAGAAATCGCGACCCACAATCGCAGCCCACAATCGCGCGCACGCGGCTATTTTTATTACAGCGTACCCCCTCCCGGTGATGCTTCAGAGAGCTCGAGGGTAAACCTCAAATATTCGGATATATACTCGACAACATGGACAGGAAGTCACCGCGCGTTGCCCTCTCCGGTCGCCCATCTTCGGGTATCGCTGCTGTCGGCGAAGATGTTGCTGCAAGCAGGAGAGAGTCCGGTCTTGTGGGCAACATGAGCATCCAGGCTACCATCCAAAATCTCGCGCGTGAGTTATTTTATTTCGTTTCAATTTTCTTTTCGTCTCGACCTGTTTATTTTTGTTTAAAGAAGCCATAGACTTTCTGCATAGTTCATTAGTTTTTCTTAGTCCACATAGTGTTACATATTTACATGTAATTATTCATAATTCAAAGTAGTCATCAGCGTAACTGTGTGTATATGGTACAAGTTTATACAAGTGTAAAACCACCACTAGGCATTGCAGTACTCCCGAAATTGCACATAACTTCATTAGTTTATGTTTTAAGCTAGTAACATTGTAAAGTGTCGTCGACATCATCTTGTCATTATTGACAAAGGGATAATACGGCACTCTAAATAAAGCTTTATTATTATTATTATCCTAATTATTAAAGAAACCTTGTGATATTCGTGTTAATGCTGAGTCTACTTACATTATTTAAAACATTTTTGACGTGCCCTGTGCCCTCCAAATCTCACCCAAATTGCGCATGTTTGCTCGTGGTATAACATTGAAGATATCGTCTCCTCTTTCAAGATTTTCCATTTTCCTCTAGATTGGGTCATCATTCACCGTCCATCGCTCATCTTTATGATGTTTTTAGGGAACTATTTAATTTCTAAAATCAAAATTTCGCGTGCATCTTGTTGAACCGTTAATAAATTTACCATGAAATGAACCCGTTAATTTCTATTATCAGTTTATCGCGCTATCCATGGCTACAGTTATTATATAAGATACTTGAGAGCGATGTTGTATCTCTTATCAATCACAATTTTGTCATATATAGATTTTAAATAGGTTTGATCGTTTTCTGTATTTACATTCTTAATTTAATGCATGGAAGTAATAATATTCATGGAGTCATGGAGACTATATGATATATTTTCATGCCTGGAATTATGGTTTATAATTTCATTCAGTATCCTATTAGTCTAATTAGCATTTGGCAAACAATCTGATAGCGATGTAGAAGTACTGGAGATTCACGTTCATAATTGAATTTTCTAGGACAATGCTTATTTTTTTTGTTGGAGAGGCACAGAAAAACCTATACCCCTTATGGGACTCGAACCCGCAACCTTCGGATAACCGGTCTGGTACTTAACTAACTGAGCTACAGGCGCAAGCTTTCTCGGTTTTCTGCATTTAGGTATATAACACCATTTTTCAGAACCACTAATGTCTAGTCTGTGTATCAGTGGTTCTAAAAATAGTGTTAAATAGCTAAATGCACAGGAGAAAGCTTGCCCCTCTAGCTCAGTTGGTAGAGCACGCGACCGGTTATCTGAAGGTCGTGGGTTCGAATCCCATCAGGGGTATAGGTTTTTTGTGTATTTCTCTCCAGCTATTAATAGAACCACATTAGCTACCCTTATTACTATCACTTTTTTATTGTTTCATTATTTCATTTACGTCATCCTTATTATACTTAAAACGACGAACATTGTTCGGCCATGTGTGAAGAGCCCCTGTCCAGATTCAGATGCAAGCTAAAAAGCTTCAGCAGCCAGTTTAATTTGGACGAAATGGGGACTTAAGAGCTTTGTATCACTTAGGGCCGAACTGTGCCTAAATCCGGCCTTGGGTGGGCCAATATGCATATGATCCACAATTTGCATCTTTCAAAAAAATTTATTTGAAACAGACGAATTGTGTAGTAATACATATTAGAAATATTGGGGTATCTTGTATTCGCTCGAAGTAGCTATGTCAACATTAGCAGTATTTCTCCACCTTAGTTTGTCTCTTTTAATTATAACGTAATTTGACTCTGAATTTAGATTTTAGCTCTTTTGAAGAGGGTTTCAATTACCAGTGACTTCGGGTGTAAATGGAAATGAATCCTAATGAGGGGATTTGATTAATTCTTTACTGCGCCTTTT
>WURV02163430.1:0-15297 GCA_011762755.2 Epimenia babai
TTATGATCAATGTAGTGGACAGTTTATGATCAATGTAGTGGACAGTTTATGATCAATGTAGTGGACAGTTTATGATCAATGTAGTGGACAGTTTATGATCGATGTAGTGGACAGTTTATGACTCTGGGACTTGTGGTTAATAGCGACTGGACAAGCAAGCCATCCTGGAGCCATCTTATGAACACGTCTTCACAAATTATTCATATAACCAGTATTGCTCACACAAAGTTGCTAGCTAAACATATTAATACTATTCATTTCCTCACTCAGTTCCTTTACCAAACAACTTACTGTTGATAAACTTAAAGCTGATGTGATAATACAATATTTTTCATACAGTCAAAAACTGACGTACGTATCGGGGATTGTTTTTAATGATTCTTCTTGCATGATTCTTCCTATGGAATTTTTGTAGTTTCTTTCGCTTTTGAAATTTTATATTTTGAAAAGTAGCGAGTGGCATACCTCAAATTGAAATGTAATAAAGGAGTGATTCAGTTAGATAAGAGCTTAGGTTAAGCTAAGATTCGATATCTGAGATGCTAGTTGTTGGAATTTTAAATAAGGATGAAAGGTTAATGAAATGAGTTGAGTAAATGCGGCTTCTGCTTGCTTCTGTTTGCTTCTGCTAGCCTCAGGAATGGGATGGCTTAGTGGTAGAACGCCAGCGTCCGAACCAGAAATTGGACGGTTTGAATCTTGGCAATGCCATTGTGCTTTTCGGTTGTATCCTTGAGCAAGGTACCTTATGTCGATTGCTCTGGTTGACTTAACCTGTAAAAAAGTACTGGTGAAATTTCTTCGTGGCAATGATAATAAATACACACTGGTAAAGTGAATTTGCGAGTGGCGTACTGGCCTAGCTTTTATTGTCTGATACTCGAGGCATATAAACGTCGTACGTTACCATATCCACAAAGTGTCATGGTGACATTATACTGTTACGGTGAGATGTTAGACAGACAAGTTAATTTTTTTAAGTATTGAGCCACAGTTTTGTTTTATCGCGTCTGTCGCCATCATGGAACATGAATTTTCATAATGGCATTATTTCGATTGACAGCTGGTAATACCACACCCTTCATGTTCATTGTTGTAAGAAAATTGTGGAAGCTAATTTTTTAAGCTCAGAATTGAAACACCCTTCCAGACATGACACGGTTATTAAGTGGATCAATATGTCGGGGCATGTGCCACTGTGTGAGTTACAAACCAGAAATTGCATCAATTTTGATATAATTTTTTCGAAATCTTTCTGGGTTTTAACATAATCTGTCAACATTGTGTTTATTTTAGACAGAAATCAACAGGTCATACATCGGCGGAAGTTATACTAGTTTTTTTACTGTGATTCCAGACTAATATGAATGACATGGGCTGGTTAATCTGGACTCCTAATATAGGCTGACCACTGGTCAATCTGTCAGTTGCCATCTCATACATATGATAATTTAAATGATTTAATTTGGTATATCCTATGTTTGATATTCCGGAAAATCAGCATAATCAGGCAAAGGAAACTTTTTGACCACGGGTTATATTTTGAAAATGACTCCACATTGTGGGCCACGTATGTATTGATGTATGGATATATGGATGTAGTTATAGGGCGAGATTAACCCATTGTTTAGGTCATTATTACCCCTTTACAAAACTTGCCTAAATATGCTGTGGTTCACACAAAAAAGAACTAGCGTTATTATAGAGGGCAAAAATACCGCAAAAGCTCTACGGAATCTGGGTAGCAGAGAGTTGACCTACATTCATACATGCCACTGGTTCCCAATGCCCACCGTCACACCCCATAATGCCTCAGTCGCTTACATAGGGTCTTATTTTCTAAAATTTGAATGGTCAACGACAAGTTACAACATATATAGCACTAGGTATTATCGATGAGAATCCACGAGAGTATTTGTATTTGAAATGTTCTTGCGTCATTACGAACGTCTAGACTAGTCTTCTGTGGTATCTATCAAGTATCTTATGTCATTATCTTACATAAGCCCCAAATAAATGGTTAATAAAGTAGGTAGGTGTCTTGTGTTGGATTAAGTATGTTGGGAGCGTGAAGGTTCAAATTAAATACATGCATTAACCACCATACTATTCCTTTATTTAGTTATAGTCTCCCTAAGAATCAGGCAATTTTAGTCGTACCTGCGATGTATTGATTATCACATTACTGCGGTTCAGGTTTATAATAATCTTCATCAGAGGATTCTTTTCATGTCAGCTTTCTTTCTTTGAGTAAGATCTGGTGATAATAGGGCTCCTTGTATAGCTTAAAAATCTTTTCCCAAGCACTAAGTGGAATATTCTAAATATAATCTTGATATTCCCTTGGCTTTTATAGCAAGCTGTTATATCTTATATGTTTTATAAAGAAAGATGTGTATATAATGAAAGGCTTAACAATGCCATAGAGTGAATGTGGTATAATGGTTGAATGTTTGAAAATTTGGAACGTAGAATTCTGGTTTGAGTTTCATTTTTGCCAGTATCTGACCTGTTCCATTTTCACAGAAAATCAACTGCTGGTTTTCAGTGTAGTTATACACAAGCCTCTTTTTTCAGACATAGCTATGTATTGGATGCTGATCATTTAGAAAAATGCCCCCCTCCCTCTCTTGTGTTCATAGGCTTCTTCCTTCTGTGCTGGGGATGCAGATCACACGGTCACATGGCCCTTACCTGTTTACTATTTTGCCTTACCACTGTATAAAATAGTCATTATATTATACAGATTTACGAAATGCAACAGGGGCAGGTAATCCGTTTATCTTCAGAACCAGTAGCTTTAATTAATGAAGGTCAACCATCTGCCCAGGCCGCACTGCAATGATTTTTCCACCAATCACAAATAAGACTCAGCATACTATTAACCCTTAACATACTGACATCTGTACATCACATTACTGGAGCAATAAAATTCTATGACACCAGAGTGCGAAGGGTTAACTATTATAACCGCATTCTAGGAAAGCTTCAAAAAGGGCCATTAATGGCCCAGAAATGGGTTAATTCAGGAAAAATCACACAGACATGACCTACCAATGGAATTTTACTACAATATTTTCTACCAAAGTTATTCCCCTTGTCATCTAGTAGGTAGATTTAGGAGTCAATATATATGTCATTTTCTACCTCAATTAGTTGACATGTCACATTTATTGTATATTAAGTTTTAACTAACACGGCAACCCACATCAGGTTCAAATTCTCAGTTATACACTCTATCACTTCAG
Source organism: Epimenia babai (assembly GCA_011762755.2). Classification (NCBI taxonomy): domain Eukaryota; kingdom Metazoa; phylum Mollusca; class Solenogastres; order Cavibelonia; family Epimeniidae; genus Epimenia; species Epimenia babai. Next base: position 3,249 of record WURV02163430.1, read on the forward strand.
CCACCAGATGTTCGATGTCGACTTCTCAAGATTGGTAAATTTCCACCAGTTTCCGTTATTTCGGTAATTTTACTGTAGAACGCATCATAGCGATGAGAAAATGCGAAAGTCGAATGTTTTAGTGAACGACCACGGAGAAAATGTGATCACTTCTGAGGGTCATCCATTTGTGGTGAGTTTAAATGTTGTTACAACAGAATAAGTATACGTTCCCTAGATCACCATGACAATCAGACAGAGGTTCTTCTATTCTCGATTCAATGACATACATGAGCACACATGCCTCCGTATGTAGCTTCATTGAAGTTGGGTGAGATTTTACAAAATACTCGTGTAAGATTTACTACCAGTTGGTCAAAGTTGGGTGCGATTTTACAAAATACTCATGTAAGATTTAACTACCAGTTGGTTAAAGTTGGGTGCGATTTTACAAAATACTCGTGTAAGATATATCTACCAGTTGGTTAAAGTTGGGTGAGATTTTACAAAATACTCGTGTAAGATTAACTCTCAGTTGGTTAAAGTTGGGTGCGATTTTACAAAATACTCGTGTAAGATATATCGACCAGTTGGTTAAAGTTGGGTGAGATTTTACAAAATACTGGTGTAAGATTTAACTACCAGTTGGCTAAAGTTGGGTGAGATTTTACCAAATACTCGTGTAAGATTTAACTACCAGTTGGTCAAAGTTGGGTGAGATTTTACAAAATACTGGTGTAAGATTTAACTACCAGTTGGTTAAAGTTGAGTGAGATTTTACAAAATACTCGTGTAAGATTTAACTACCAGTTGGTTAAAGTTGAGTGAGATTTTACAAAATACTCGTGTAAAATTTAACTACCAGTTGGCTCAAGTTGGGTGAGATTTAAAAAAAAATACTCTTGCAAGATCTAACTACAAGTTGGTTGAAGTTGGATGAAATTATACAAGTACAGTCAAGTACTAAGAGTTATGTGTTAACGTTGCCCGATAAACCACGCTAACACTCCAGGATATACTGACTAATAACAGTACACCACACAATGAGATTGACTTAAAAATCTTTTGCACTGGGCAGGGATGGTATTACGTAACCACTTTATCATAGAGCATACTTCCTACTTCCTGATGATATATCGTTAAGAGTACATCTTGGCTACTGTATACACAGTTATTGTTTGCTCGAGAATATCCTTGCTGAAGTCATTGCTTTATACAACTGCTTATCACCCCCCTCCCTGTGACTCATTGTGGTGTTATTACTTCAAATGGTATCATTTTATATGGGATAATATTAGGGAAGTTGACACTTAAAAAGTTGAGCCTGTATTGTAAACCTCCAGATATGTTTTTACTACATACTTCCTTCATACCCAAATCCATGTTTTCACTCGTCGGGTACGTTTTTACCTTCGTGTAGGATTATTTGTATCATCACAGACTTTACAAACATATCTCGGGAGCGTTTTCATCTTATCCCATACCTGCTACCGTTTAATAATTCACGCCGCCTCTAATGCATTGACTCAGTCATATTCCACCTCACCATAAATTGCTTTAGAAGCTATAGTACCTCCCCACCCACCGCAATGAGCAATACATATGGGTGGGAGTGCATAGTTAAGTGGGCGAATGAATTGTGATTGTCCTCGCACCGATATATGTCAAGAGATATGTAAATAGCACCACTCGACTAGAACAGCGAGTCGCTGATCAACTGTATGGATTATTCATTAAATCGTGAACCTTCTGACATCTCATCTGTAGCTTATATAAAAATTTAAACCCCATGTTATTATTCGATACATCATGGTAGACACTGGGTGGGTGAGGATACGCGGGGTAATATTAACGAGCAGTGATTTGAAAATGGCTTTATATGATTACGAAAATAAAAGCTCGCAGCTTTTCCAGCGTCTGAGCTTAGATCAAGAATTGATGCGCTTTTCTATTTCGTACTTATATCTTACTTAGACTTAGTGTCAAGACTGGTGATAGCGTTTAACTTATAACCGAAAGGTCTCGAGTCTAAGCGGATTTTCTGCGATGGTCCTGAGGAAATCATTTATCCCCGATAGCTGAGTAGTCGGCTCTAAATCGGTAAACTCTTGATAGCTTTTCTTATTCTGGAGCATGTTGAAGGTATTCCTAGAATGACTAGCTGCCATAAACTGCCATATTTATTCCAATACTGACTAGCTGCGATATCAGTCTAAGAGGAAATATAGTTTGTTTTTTATACTATATAAGTACCAGTTTTATTTGGTAATCGCTACTCTAGTGTGCAAACTATGTATCATTTATTTTATAAATGAAAGAATTGTCATCTTGGTTCATATTTCCTGATAAAATGGAAACTATGGACTTTCTGAAAGTATCTATTTGATTGGCCAATCGTCAGCTGCTGCATTAGCATTTCATCTCACGGTCCTTTAGCACATGGGGCAGATATCAAAATATACTAACCTTACACCTTTATTTTCTAATAGAATTTATTGAGTAAACAGATGAGATTTATTCAGTCAACAACTATTGCTGTTATTATCACATTTGTCAAATGCTGTCATTAACTAAATGGGGCACACGTCAAAGACCCTCATAATATCAACGATTAATATCATTGAGGGACTTGCTAAATTAAAGAGAGTATCGCGATGGATGGATCAGCACTAAGATCCATTGACGTCATCGGTAATGCTCAGAAAGAAGTTTTAGGATATTTCTGTTAAATTGCTCATTTTTTGGTCCTAATAGAAAAAAATAAGAAAGTTATCGGTATGATGGCCAAATAGTTACCTATTTCTGTGCTGAATGGCTGATTTTTTCATTTCTCTGATATATTTTTGTCATAAAATATATATTTTGGTCTGTTCCCATTATACTCAATGTATTTATACGTTTCTATTAGCCTAAAAAGAAGCGTGTTGATGGTATATTTTCGACCTGATATTAGGCATTACCATTGACATTACAATTATATTTATTTTAAGTCAACCCGTGGTTTTATATGGATACGTGGATTGGTTACTAGAATTGACATTAGTGGAATGGAAAGAAATGCACAGGAAAAAAACTTATACCTCTGATGGGATTCGGTTCAGGTTTTTTCTGTGCATTTCTTTCGAGCTATTCAGAGAACCGCGTTCGCTGCCCCCCATTAACATCACTATCAGTTTTCATCTGTGTCATCGGTGTTTCTAGAAGTATGCCAAAATTCTTTGGAATAAGGTATGTTTCTAGAAGTATGCCAAAATTCTTTGGAATTAAGTATGTTTCTTGAAGTATGCAAGACTTCTTTGGAATCAAGTATGTTTCTAGAAGTATGCCAAAATTCTTTGGAATTAAGTCTGTTTCTTGAAGTATGCAAGACTTCTTTGGAATTAAGTATGTTCCTTGAAGTATTCAGGACTTCTTTGGAATTAAGTATGTTTCTTGAAGTATGCAAGACTTCTTTGGAATTGAGTATGTTTCTTGAAGTATGCAGGACTTCTTTGGAATTACGTATGTTTCTTGAAGTATGCAAAACTTCTTTGGAATTAAGTATGTTTCTTGAAGTATACAAAACTTCTTTGGAATTGGGTATTTTTCTTAAAGTATGCAAGACTTCTTTGGAATTAAGTATGTTTCTTGAAGTATGCAAAACTTCTTTGAAATTAAGTATGTTTCTGCAAGCATGCAAAACTTTTTTTGAATTGAGCAAATATGAGTCTTTGTGAGATATTGTACCTTTTTGCGGTTAACTGTGGATACCCAGTATACCACCGATACCTAGTATACCACGGATACCCAGTGTAATACGGATACCCAGTGTAATACGGATACCCAGTGTAATACGGATACCCAGTGTACTAAGTATACCCAGTTTACTACAGAGACCCAGTTAACCTTATCCAAGATCCTGAAACTAGCATTTTCGTGCTTGATTATCGAGAAATATTTGTGTTGAAGTGGGATATTTGTAAAATTTCTTCAGGGTATACAAAAACAATATTCTAAGTAAAACTTGTCACCTGTCTGTACTTTGTACTCGCCAGATCAAAGTAATGAAAATTAAGAAGCACAAGATGAAAACATGATTCGTCAACTCCATTCCCAAACGTATAATGAAATTCCATTATCCTGCTTTTCTTATGTATCTCGTATGATTTATAAAATCTCTCTCCATTTCATTTCTTTGTCACTTATATTTCCAAACACTCGCAATTCACACTGTTATTTCCTCCCAAAGACGTGTGGCTAAACATGCATGGACCTAATAGAGCTGGTTTCTCTTAAAAGTGTAGCTTCTGGCTGACAATTTGAATATATTCAACAACCAACTATCCGTCTCTTCATTTACTCTACAGAAAGACAGTTGGCTACGTATCATAACTGTGCTGTTGAACCTTGTAACAACCCCTGATGATGAAAAAGCTACTGTATCACTGTTGTAATGCCTGAAGATATCACCCTTATTGTGGTATATGTATATCTCTCGCAGATTCTCTTAATATAGAGTCTAGGTCACGAAGTTCCCTATCGAAACAGGCTATAATGGCGATGATGATGACAACGATAATCCTTGTGTTAGATACAATGACTACAACAACAATGGTGGCAATGATGATGATAGCGATGATGATGACGACGAAGAGAATTGTGATGACGGTACTGATGACAAAGATAATACGATGATAATCCTTCTGTTAGATACGACTACAACAACAATGGAGACAATTATGATGATAGCGATGGTGATGATGACGATGACAAATGTAAGATGGCAGCGATGATGATGATGATGATGATGATGCCCGTGTTAAGACATTGCTGCGTTACTTTGCTATAAGAGGATTGATTTTGTTCCAGCCACTGCGTGGAGGAGGAAGCAGGTATTCCACTAATCGACACAAACCTCATATGTCCACAACAAGCTACGAGTCTGGACATAGCCAACATAATCGTGGGTCCTGCTACACGTGTTTAAAGGCTGGCCTTTCGTGCTACAATATCATAATTCTTGTGAGTATCACATGTTTGAAGACCACATAGCACATACAGCTTCTTCGTATGTTATTTAAAACTAGTTTCTGTTGAAGGGAAATGGTTACACTTCACAGAAATACAGAGGCATTGACCCTCACCAACTGATGTGATTATGAAATCGCCATCTTCCAACTAGTTTTTGTCGAAGGTCATCAACTTTTGTGATCACGAAATCTTTGCCATCTTTCAACTACCGTAGTTTCTGTTGAAGGTCATCAACTTTTGTGATCACAACATCTTTGCCATCTTTCAACTAGTTTCTGTTGAAGGTCATCAACTTTTGTGATCACAACATCTTCGCTATCTTCAACTAGTTTTTGTTTGTCATCAACTTTTGTGATCACAACATCTTTGCCATCTTTCAACTAGTTTTTTGTTGAAGGTCATCAACTTTTGTGATACAAAATCTTCATTTGTTTTTCTTGAACTAGTTTCTGCTGAAGGTCAACGACCTCACTTACATACACAGACATTGACCTTTTACATCTAATTTGTGTGTCATCCCTCAACTGTTGTTTGATGAAGATCAATAACATTTCTTCAGATGTACAATCATTCACCTCCACCATCTTGCCATCATTGATGTTGACAGTGTCAAATTGCTTTCCTATCTTCGATTATAGCAGTTTGTGTATCCACCTTATAGCAAAATAATATATATATTCGATGTAATTTTGCGCTATATAACAAAGTGTAACTCATATCCATTCATGTCAAGGGCTGATTCATGTAATAATTAACCTCTATCATACGTAGAAATCCGATAAAGTGTGTTGATTTTTACCCAAACATCTTTAGCATCATCAAACGTCGCAGTTTCTCTCATCACTGCATTAGTTATTAAAGGCTTATAGATTATGTCCCTCTTGGGACAACACGTGTTATTATTCATCCAGGTGTTAATCTAATGGATGGGAGTGTTTGCTTTACTTGGCTCCACTTTTGATGCACTAACCGGCATTGTCTGGCTCAGTGTCTGTCTATGTGTATGCCTTTGTAACTAGGTGCCTATCTACCTATTGATCTGCTGCATCTCTATCTACCTGTGGATCTACCTGTGGAACTACCTGCGCAGTTCTTACATGATGATGCTTGTGAATTAACGTACCCCATACCTGTAGTACATGTATGAGTGCGTTTTATATATATAAATAGAGGAATATATGTATGTATATATATAAATACACCCATTTATAATGTAATCTACAGTGCGTACAGCATCACAATAAACAGTACTATGACTTCTAACATTATTACGTAGGGCTAGTATAATCGTAGTTCTATGCAGTTGAGCAACCTCACCCTGGGTCAACTTACCTCAAATATATTTTGGGCGTTACCCGCTCAAACAGTTAAAACATGACAACTTAGTATATACTACATTGTCAAATTGGCCTACTTTTATGATTCTATGGTTATCCAGTTTCAGAGCCAATTGTAAACATCGCAATGGTTTAATCCAGTTATTCTCACGAAATTTTTAATGTGTCTATAATGTCATTGGCGTAACATTGAAATATGGCTTGCTTTGTTTGTAACAAAGCGTAATGACAAATGTCAGAGTAACACCTTAATAGACTAAGTATTAATACAAGTTTTCGTATATAAACTATCTTGTTCATCTTTGTGTTTCCCACCTACCTCCAACACAGAGCTTGTCTCCACTATCCCCTGCAGTTACCTTACTGTATTTTCTCTACCGTACATATCCACATGGCATACCTGATGAAGTACAGTACACTTATAGGTACATGGAAACTGGAGTGGCAACATGGTAAAAAATTAATGTCGATCAATTATCTATTGATGTAGCAGAAGCTCTCCATGGAGTTGAATGGTACTCTTGAATGAGCTCTTAGATCTTTCAATGCGAACCGAATGAAGAAATTTACTTCCTTAATGGATTGTCGTTTCTATTCTTCCTTCAATCATATATGGAGGGGGAGGGTGTAACATTTTTACCTATATATACTCACTGGCTGTTGGGTCTATATAATTATCAGCTTGTATTACAGTATTACGGCCGCTCGCTCACTTCGGTTAAAATTGGAGCATGATGTGGGTGGCGTTCGTGTTACCTAACTAGCTGCTTCCCGGGAATAAAGCGGGATCTGTCTTTTACTACTGCGGATAATTACTCTTGGCTATGATTACATTTATTCTTAGACTTTGTCCGTCTGTTCGATGTCAATGTTTTTCTTACGAAAAAGATCTTCTGAATTCCACGTAATATCATCTGAGCAAGGGGAGGTGATTTTTAACAATGTTGGTACGTGAAAATGTTCTGAAAACCTATTTACCGTAGAGCTTGGCTATTTGGCCAGTGGGGTCTTGGGTCTTTTGATTGGTCTCATTCAGATTTTTCTTGGATATTATTATTTGTGCAAAGGGAGGTAATATCTGTTGATTTTTGATTTTTTTATTAACAAGTCTAAAAACTGCTTCTCAAAGAGCATCTGTGGGTAGTTGGCATAGGCCAGTAGCATCAGTGATTAGTATTAGTTGTATCAGCAAGAGATGTGGGTAGCTGTATTCACTAGGCTGACTGTCTGTATTAACGGCAACTAGGGTACATTTCAGCACGTGACGTTCATATTACCTTACTAGCTACAGACGTTCCCACAATCAATTTTTTCCCTTTCACTGCTCTGCGATGTTAATATCTTATGTGCACAACTCTTTGTAATCATATCGAACATGCCATCTTATTGATAACATCTCTAGTGTATATACCTTACAGCTAATTACTCGTAATATCAGATTTTCAGCATTATCTATTCTAGATCTCAAAACATGGGCATATATGTTATGATTTACTGGAACCATTAGAAAGGTACCCAAGGTAAAGCGGGATCTGTTTCTTGCTACTCTTAGCTACGATGACATTTACTAATGTCATGTCAGTTGTTATGCATTGCGGTGATGTATCATGCCAGTCAGCGTGTATTGTCATGATGTGTCATGTCTATGGTCATGTATTGCCGTGATATGTCATGTCAGTCATGCGTTGTTCGAGGTCGTGTCAGTTGTCGCGTATGGTCAAGATGTGTCATGTCAGTCACTATGTATTGCGATGTACGATGTTAGCTGCCATTTATTGTCATTATGTATCATTTATTGTCATTATGTATCATTTATTGTCATTATGTATCATTTATTGTCATTATGTATCATTTATTGTCATTTTGTATCATTTATTGTCATTATGTATCATGTAAGTTGCCATTTATTGTTATTATGTATCATGTTAGTTGCCATTTAATGCCATTATGTATCATTTATTGTCATTATGTATCATGTAAGTTGCCATTTATTATTATGTATCATGTTAGTTGCCATTTATTGTCATTGTGAATCATTTATTATCATTATGTATCATGTTAGTTGCCATTTATTGCCATTATGTATCATTTATTGTCATTATGTATCATGTAAGTTGCCATTTATTGTCATCATGTATCATGTAAGTTGCAATTTATTATTATGTATCATGTTAGTTGCCATTTATTGTCATTGTGAATCATTTATTATCATTATGTATTATGTAAGTAGCCATTTATTGTCATAAGGTATCATCTATTATCATTAGGTATCATGTAAGTAGCCATTTATTGTCATAAGGTATGATTTATTATCATTATGTATCATGTTAGTTGTCATGCATTATCATTAGCTAGGGAAGGAATAACATTTTTATGGCTCACTGTAAAGAAATATATTACAAGCTTTTGAATGCAAAGGACATCTATGTGGTAATTGTAATGATGCTTCAAATAAACACAAATAATACGCTGTGTGGAATGGTGACAGTAAAAAAGTGTACATTATTTTTTGTTGGCGTGAGGTACCAGAACAACTAAAGTACTATTGAAATAGTGATTCCTGATTCGGTCTCTGTTAATCAGGGATAGTGCCATCGCATTGTGAAAACAGACCGTCCGACATCCGTTACCATGGTAACTACGTTGTTTAGTACAAACACCTTTTATTGACCAACTGGGAATTGTTACACAGTAGCCGTCATATCTTGATGAGGCGTAGTGGTAGGTTTTTTATTATTTATGTAAATGTAAATTATCATTGAACCAATTAAACGACGCTTCAGCTACGGTGGGGGGTGTGGGTAATTAGCGTAGACATTGACATGGAGGTTTCCGAACTGATAAGGCTCGCAATAATTTTGTCAAGGTGACTGCGGGACGCGCGCGTTAATTAGTGGTCTATTCACATAGTCGGTCGTTTTATACTCAATCAAGCTCCAAGGTTGATTTAATTGTACGGCAGGTCGACACAATCCTTGGGTCATTCACAGTCTTGTCCAGTCATCAGGGTTGATAAATGAGTCCTCATTGTCAGTAACAGCGGCTGGGGGGGGGCATTTCCAGACCTAGCACAAGGAATATATGTATCCACACTTAGCTGACAGGCAATTAGCACTCTACAACATACAGTGCAGTTAGCTATTTATAAAGAGTAACTACGTAGAATTATGGCAAACCGTGGCATACTTTGCAGTGTGTCATATGATCATCACATGACATCATTATCATTATTGCTAGCGATAGCCTGTATGATCAGACAGACAACACACTATTATCCACGTTATCACTCCCTAATTATTGCCCATTTACGCCCTTTTATCTCCCTTTTCCTCTCCCTAAACTACTCCTCCATGCTCCTTTCGTATCGACTCGCAAAGGCCATTTCGTTATTGGATACACCGAAAATAGCCACACATTTCCTATTATATCTCCGCGTGGTTCACTTTTACTTTGATTGTAATTACGCCAATTCCGACATCAACCAGCTTTGCCCCATATCCAAACATTAAAAATCACCAGGCAGTTTTTTTTCCTCAGTGTTTCCTTTATCTCATTCACTTTCTTTTGAGATGCGCTTGAAATAGGGCATTTATTTTGACTGCGTGCTCATGTATATATATATATATATATATATATATTACACAAGTAGAACAGTGTGGCATTTATATGATGCACTCTAAAGCTGATTGTTCAACTTGCCAAATGACAATTTACAACGTGTTGTTGGGGGAAGGTAGCCAGCCCCTCACAAATTAACTATGCCACTATTTCCTTCTCGCCCTTCACAAAATGTACTATGGATAGTGATGATTAATTAATTTTTATTGATAACGTTTGGGATTAATTAACAGATTACTTTCGATGACATCAACTTCTCTTGTTATATGTATTAATGAATTTATTATATTTTTTATATTTGACATTAATTTTGTCTGATTTTCGATATTTTTCTTGCTGGTTGCTGGCTGTAGAAAATAAAATTAGTTAGTACGTTGTTAGATCCTTGGTATGAGGCAAGAACTTTTCTAATGATATTAGTCGTTTTAGGATCAAGATATCATCTCAACCATGCCATGCAGCTTGAAATATTTTCGTAAAGTTAGATCAAGGTGCATTTATTGCAATAAAATACAGGTAAAGTATTTTCACAATATAAATTTATACAAATTCGGTGACAAAAGGACACTTGTGGCCTCCAGACTCTGCTTAAACATGGCCATGGTAACGTCGTAAAGGTTTACATTATCTTAGACTTTCTTTCATTTCTTCAGCCTATTAAAGTGCAAAAAAATTCAAAATTATTTATAGTATATATGGTATTTATGGTTGTATATGGTATATATGGTTATATATGGTGCCATATATGGTTGTATCTGGTATATATGGTATTTATGGTTGTATATGGTATATATGGTTGTATATGATGCCATATATGGTTGTATATGGTATATATGGTATTAATGGTTATATATGGTATATATGGTTATATATGGTATTTGTGGTTATATATGGTGGATATGGTTGTGTATGGTTGTATATGGTTATATATGGTGTATATGGTTGTATATGGTGTATATGGTTGTATGCGGAGTATATGGTATATACGAACATGAAAATTGATTGAGTTTGGCTTGAATTTCAGGAGGGATTACATGTCTGGTTGAGTCAATGCTCTGGTAAAGTGATATCTATTTTTGTGTATGGATGGATATTGATTCGTGTATCATCAGATGAAAGTAGGGGATTAATTCTATGATCTTTATTAGGTAACATTATCATGTGCTTTATAATGTAGTATACTACAGTGTGGTTGTCCATGGTTACCTACATACTCACTAGTAATTACTACTCAGCTGAGATTGACACATGAATGAATGTATATACATGCATACGAACGTATATAGCAATAGGCTAATATTACCGCGTTGTATAGGCTATTCTTGGCCTTATCAAAATGACACGATGTTATTGAATTATTATGGTTTTTACGGTGATAGTTAGTCTATATAAAAGGTGTTGCCATTTATCTTTTGAGTTACTATCAATTAGACTGATACGGCTACCCACCACTATACTGAAGTAATATAGTAATGTTCTGTTAGGCCTCAATTTCCTATGTTGAATTAAAACTAACACTAAAATATACTGAAAAGTATGACTCGGTGTGAGTACTCTATCTTTAATTATAATCACAAAGTAATAACAATCTCAGCTTACTGAAAACACTTTAACACTAGCAGTTACTAAACGGTTACACATAATTGGAATCTAATGAGAACAGTCTTATTCTATTTTCTAAAACACGATGTTAACTTTACGACTTGTACGATAAAAAGGAATGTAGAAATATGAGACACCGGCTTTTTATAAGCTACGGGGCAGACTCCATTGAAACAATGTATTCGATTTGACGCAATTTAGAATGGATCAAAATATCGAGCCAATCGGAATAACGTAGGCGTGGTGCGACGTGATTGACACGTTCACGAACATTCGAGGGGATTCCCCGTTTGCGGCAAGAATATTCCTAACCTGTTAAATCCAGTATGTCACATGTTTATTTTATTTGACATTTTTTCAACATATAACACATATTACAATATATATTCGCAAATGAAACTTAATATCTAAATATATGAGAGAACTCTATATACAGAGTAATACTGGGATGGTTGTAATACAGTTATGTAATATACAGTTATGTAATATACAGTAAAATAATA
>WURV02163441.1:0-33648 GCA_011762755.2 Epimenia babai
CCCATCGTTATTGAATCAATAACTCCAAGTAGAAAAGACGTCTGTTCTTCGGCCGGGAGTTCTCTGTCGGCCTTTACGACGTACTGTCTTGTTTCGTCTATGTCTATTGCTCTTACCATTTGGGGTGCTCTCCTTTTTTAATGCACTAAAGCGAGCACAGCTTCGTGCCGTGCTCGCCGTGGTGCGGTTTGCTTATGTGAATGCTAGGGCGATCTCGTCGTCTCCGGCACTCGCGTTTTTGTAAAGTTTGAAGCCGGCGTTATAAAGCATTACGCCTTCGTCGTCTCCGTCCTCTAGTGTTTCTAACGCGCACTCCGGTGCTGTGATCGTCAGAATGTTTCCGGCTGTGGCTCCGAATGCAATGCTCAAAGCGCGAGCCGTTGCGTTTTCAAAGTCTGACCAGAATGGGTGCGTCGCTTCTAGAACGGCGTCAGCGTTAAATGAACCGCTAGGTGCCCTGTCAGCGATTCTAATGGAATGAACGCCCTTGTTGCTTGCGTTGACGCTTTCACGTCGTGAGAGCGTGTTCTGCATAGCAATCTGAACGGCTGACGCGATCGGGCTGTAGCCTCCCCATGAAAAGCTCGCGCTTTCAATGATCGATGGTGCTATGGCTTCGTCCGCCGGTGTTGGCGATACTAAGGCCACGTCCGTTACGCTGTTCCATAATCCTTTGAACGTGAAGCTGATTCTTCCAAATCGTCCGGCTTCTCCGTTGAGCGACCAGTCTCCGCGTGCTCCTGTCAACTTGCGAAGCGTTCCGTCTTTGTAGACGTAAATCGTTATAGAATCGTGGTTGTCCGGGTCTGATTCCGGTGCGTAGGTTACGCTTGTGCTTGCCACTACGGTTTCCACCATTCCGCAGGCTTCTAAAAGGGCGCCGATTTGTGGTGCTGTTCCTGCAACGCCTGAACCTTTAATTTCCGCGTCAAAGGAAACCTCCGCGTCAATCATTCCCATGACGTGCCGGTCTTTTGACATCGTGTCTTTCAAAATGTCGCGCGTCAAAAGTTCCGGGTTGTTTCTCCATTGAACGTTTGAAACCTCGACTGCATCGCCTGCTCCCGGTGTTGGGTCTGTGCCGTAGGTTGATTCGATCTTCGCTAGAATTACTTGTCTTCGTGTTAGCATTTTGTATCTCCTTTTTGTTTATAGCGTTACGGTACGTCGGTGCATTGCCCTGACCGCGCAGTTAAAAATCCGAACCGGATAGCCTTGGAAATCGTAAACCGTCGGAATCCAGTCGAGTGTTATCGCCTTTCCGCTTAATTGTCTGTCGGCTTCGATCGCGTTTCTCACGTCTTCGAATAAATCCATGATTCCTTTTTCTCCGCTTTGGCCTACGATTTGGCTGTCGAGTTTTCCTTCCTCCACAAACGTAAAGCCTAAAATTCGAACGGTGACGACGGAATCCCTTCGTGTATTTACTTCTTCCCTCAGTTCGTTCTCTTGCTGTGGTTCTAAGCAAATGAACGGATAATCTTCCGGCTGTAAATTCTCGCGGATGCCTTCATAAAAATGTTTGACGTATGCTGAAAGCGTGGCGTCTCCTGAGAGAATCGTTTTGATTTGCGTGAAAACTTCCCGGCTTTCTATGTTCATCTCGTTCCCCTTACCGCTTTGCCTATGAAGCGGTTGATCGTTCTGAAAATGTCCTCTTTGTTTTCCTGTAAGGATTTGCGGAGGAATCTCTTTTCTGTTTGTGCACCTAGGCCTTCTTCGTGGATCCGTCCGTAGAAGACGTTCGTTCCTACTCGGCCGGTTAAAACTCCAAGGCTATCTCTAACTTCCGGCGTTATGCTGTTTCGAAGTCGTCCGGTCACGACGTTTAGCGCTTGGCCGGTCAGCTTTCTTTCTTTCACGTAGCCGGAAAGTTTCAGCGTGACAATTCTCAAAGCCTGAATCATAGCCTCGCGTGCTCTGTCGCCTGCTCGCGATAGGTTCCGCTCGACTTGCTTCTGTCCTGTGACTTTGATCTTCACGTCCATTACGCTACCTTTTGGTATTTATCTAAAACTTGCTTGATGTGGTTGTCCTTCTCGATTACGTTTCGAACGAATTCCTTCGTGTTCGTTACCGGTGTTTGGTTCTGTGCTCGGCCTAGCTTTAAAACTTCCGCTATGATTCGCTTCGCGCAATAGTCCAAGTCCGCCGGGATGCTTGCGAATCCGCCATCATAAACCACCTGAACGTTTCCAAGGCCTCGGCTGAATCGTCCGCCGTTTATCATCGTCAAGCGTCCGCTCTCGGATTCATAATAATAATCATCGGAATCGATTAGGCTGTTTGCGTCAAAGGTTCGGTCTAGGCTGTCGTGGACTGAAGTGATTGCTGTGATCGGGTATTGCTTTAAATAAATAAACTCAGCGCCGTTGCCGTCGTGGTTCTCTGTGTATGTGTCGCTGTCAAACTTTCGATCTGTGAGCGCTTCCAGTAATGCCTGCACGTCTACGATCAACTCGTCTATGACGGCGTCCTTGTCGGCGTTGGTAATTCCTAGCCATGTCTTTACTTTTTCTTTTGTTGTTATCGCCATGATCACTTCTCCCTGTTTTTAAAAGGGTAAGCCTCCCGATCAAAAAGACCGGGAGGCGTTCCTTATTCGTGCTTCAAAATTACGAAGCAGCAGTCACCAATCGCACTAGGTATCCACCTACTGCGGTCACGATTCCTGCTCGTTCAATAACACGGATACCGCTCATGTTTTTCTCGAACAGGTTGTTGCTTCCGACTGTCGCGTCTTGTGAAATTGACATTGTGATTTCTTGTCGGTCGCCCAATAAGCAAGCACGTTTTAAATTTCCAAAAACTACGAACGCCGTGCTTACAGCGCTGTCGCTGTTTGCAGGACATTTTTCAGTCAAACGAACAGGGTATCCTAAAAGCGTTGGAGACGCTCCGGCCTGTACGTTCTGCACGACGATTGGGTTGCCGTTGTCGTCTTTCAACTTCAACACGTGTGCCCAAACTGTGCGGTGCATAAACCACTTCGCGCCCGGAAGCGCTCCGCTCTTTACGCCTGTGATCATGTCGACGAGATTGTCGTATGTCACGTCTTCGAAGTCGGTCTTCGTTGAGGCCATGTCGACTTCGTTCACTCCGGAAGCAATTAAGCATCCTGTGAAGTTTGTGCCTGTGCCGTCTCCGACGAATCCTTGCTCGTCTTCAAGTCCGGCGATCGCTTCAGCAAAAATTTCAGCGAGGAATTGAACAAGGCCAACAGACGAATCTGCAAGCAGTTCGTTTGATAGCGCTGTGATCGCTCCTAGCTTTTTCGCTGTAAGTGAAGCGTTATCGAACACCGCATCGCTCTCGGTGATCTTAACGGCTTCGCCTACGATCGTTGCTGTGACGCCTGTCGTGAGGACTGGTACGTCGCGCATCTTTTTGCCCATTGGCAGGATGCGTGCTTCCGAACGGTACACTCCGTAGTCCTCTGCAAGACGTAAAATCTCAGCAGTGAATTCTTTCGGCACCAAATAGCCACCTTCTGAATCCGTTCCTTCTGAAAGGGCTTTCACTTGCGCTTGGTCTTTACCATAGAGCGCTTTCATGAAGTCCTTCGCGTTTGCTAGGCGGTCTTGTACCGCTTGCTTCTCAGGATTAACTCCCGGAAATAAGCCGGCTTTTCTTTCCGCTTCGCTCAAACCTTCAAAGGCTGATTTGATTTGGCCTGCGATCATCGCATCGAATTGCTCCATTGTCATCTCTGACAAATTCTTCACTTCGACTTGGTCAATCGCTTTTTCTTCTTCTTTTACTTTTGACATTTGATTCTCCTTCGTTCGTTATAGTTTGCTTTCAGTTTAAAGGCCTTACTGCTTGTGGCCTCTTAGTTTGCTGATGGCTCTCCCGACACCGTCGCGCACTCTTGCGCTTAGTTCTTCGGGTGCTATCTCTGCAATGGTTTTAGGTTTGGCCGGTGCTTCGGCTTCTGCCTTCAATTCGGTTATTTCTGATTGTAGCGCTTTCTTCTCCGCTTGTAACGTATTGACTTGGTCTTGTGCGAATTCTTTCTCCCACAAAAGTCCGGCCAAGTCGTCCACGATGTCGGCGTTTTCTTCTACCCACTTCTGAATCTTCTCCGGGTTCCAGTCGAAGTCTTTTGAAAACACGAAGCGGTGCGCTTTGATCTTCGGCGTGTCTTCGTCTGTCGCTTTCCACTCCACATCGATCGGTGCAATTAACGCGCTCACTCCGTCTTGCTTTAAGACCGGCGTCAAAAACATATAATCTTTGTTTGCAAAGTCTAGGCTTCGGACTTCGGTTGAAAACTCGTATTCTGTTTCCGCTACTTCGATTGTTCCTTTTTCTTCCACTTCGATGTGGCAGTCCTTCTTGACTCGGTCGCTTTTAATGGCTCCCTTCTGCATGGCAAGCGCCAAGGCTTCAGCGTTCGCCGGTACCGGCACGGCTGAAAACTCTAGAAGTTCTACTTTGTCGTAGATTAGAATGTTCCGCACTTCTTCTGTGCCGTCTTCCGCTTTGATTGCACGCTTTTCTTCGTGCCATTCTTTTGGAATGAATCCAACGCTGAACGCTGACATAAATCCGTCTTTGTAAAGGTTGAAAACGTCCTCCGCTAGCTGTGTCTTTGCGAATGAAATCTTCGCGATTAATCCGTTCTCGTCCGGTTTAATCCATAGCGCTTTGGCTACTGGTGGTGTTTCGTAATCGTGTGCCCAAAGAACGACCGGGTTCTTGCGGTACATTGCTAGCTCGAAGGCCTCCGGCATAATGATGTCGCCGTATCGGTCGATGTCTTTTGTTGAAGCGTAAACGACGAGCGAGCGTTCTGCTTCGTTTACTTCTTTGCAAGTCGCTACAAATTTAATCTGTTTGTTTTTCATGGTCTTCTCCTATTTGGTTTCGATGACCGGTACTAATGTGCATCGGCAATTTATAACTTCGTGCGCGTGTCCTTCAGGGTCGCCGGGGTAGCGTATCTCGCTTACTCCGTGTTCGCCTGTCAGAATAAAAGACTCGTCAATACCTACGGCCTGCCCATTGGCGTTTAAATGGCTCGTTCTAGTACTCTCGTCTTGTGCTGAAAGCCAGCGTTTCTTTTCGATTCCTGCTTCTTTGTAGGTCAGGGTCGTTCCTGAATTAACCGCTCCTACTGTTTCGGTTCTTGCTATCATTGGCGCTCTGTGTTTCTCACTGAAGTCATAAACTTTATCAACTCTCCCGGCCAACTGCGCGATGCTTTCTCCGTCCGCGATGCCTGTGATTAAGTGTTCGCGCAACTCTTTAAAAGTCGTCGCGTTCACTCGCGTGATTTTAATTGCTTTTTTTCTCACGGCTGTGATTATGTTTGCGTCCATCGCTTCGAAGCTCATCGCGTCGAGGCCTATCTGTGTGGCGCCTAGAATGGTTCCCGACTCCACGCTTCCGTGAAGGTATGGGAAGGCCAACTCTTGAAGCCTTTCGTCCTCGTCTCCCAAAGGAAAAAGGATAGCGTCCACGTTGTTCTTCGTGATGCTGAATTTTTTCATGCTCGTTAGGTTTGCCTGCACTCGTTTGCGCTGTTGCGCGAAATAGCCGGCGAGGCCTTTTGTGAAAATCTTCTCGTTTGAAGTAACGACGGCAATGAATCGAAGCCACTCCTGCGCTTCGGTTCCTTCTTTCTCTACCGCTTTGACTTCCGCAGGCTTTTCCGGTGTCTTCTCTTTCGGCTTGTGCGCTCTTATGGTCTTGCCGTCCGGGTCAAGGTTGAAGTCGAAACTCTCGCCAAGCGGTACGAGGCCGATCGGTAGGTATGGTTTGTCTCCGCCGTCGATTGGCTCTAAGCCTTTCTCGCTTCTCATTTCGTTGATCGATCGGATATAAGTCCGGCTGTCGGTTTCCTGCTCTTTCAGTTTAAATTCTTTATCAACGACTTCTAGGTCATTAAATTTCATGTGAATCAAAGGGTCGCGGTACATCACTGAAAACTTCTCTGTTAGCTTCTCCTGCATTCGGATTGCGATTGGTGCGATCGTTTCGTTTATGTAGAGCGCGTCCAATGCGTCGCCGTTCGCCCGGTTCACGTCCTTGACGATTCCTAGCTTGCCGAGTGGTGTTCCAAAGATCGCGCAGATTTCTTCGCGTGTCATCTCCCGGCTCATCATAAAATCTAGCTCGCGTGGGCTGATTCCTATTTGCTGATACTTCAGGCCGTTGTCTAGGACTGCTGTTTGTCCGGCGTTGCTTGAGCCTTGGTGCTTTGCTCTCCAAGAATCCGCGAGGCGTTTGACTTGCTCCGTCTGTAGGTTCTTGTCGGTTGAAAGTATTCCGTCCGGCCGTGCTTGGTTTTGGAAGAGTGCGAGTTCGTATTCCTTTTGGTATTGGTTGCTTTCTACCGCGTAGGCTGATGCTTGGATCCGGCTCAAACCGTATATCCGGCTGAATGGGTTCGGCAGTTTAAAGTGAATAATTTCGTCCGGGCTGAATCTTACCGTCTTTCCGAATTCGTTCATTTCGTAGTGGCTGATCATCTCGGTCGGGTGTGGTATTACTTTCATGTTTTGCGATGGAAGTACCCAAAGTTCGCGCGGTATTCCTAGCCGGTCTTTCACAACGTACCAGTAACTGTTGCCGGTCAAGTCCTGATAAATGTTTGTCAGCTCTTTCATTTCGTATTCGTTCATGTGGGGATTGACGTTGCGAAGCATTTCTAAAAAAGGATGATCCTTTTCTTCTTCGCTGATCCAGTCTCCGTCTCGCTTTACCCAACGATAAAGGCCGATCGAATGCTTGGCGAGTGTCTGCGAGTTTTTTGAAACGCAGGCGTATACCCATGATTCGTAGGACTGCACTTGTGCCGACGCGTTTCCGTTTTTAAGTTTGCTCTTTCCTGATCCGCCGACGTTCATGGAATATAAATCGTTCCATCCCTTGACCGGTGTGGAGAGCGTGTTCTGGTATAGCCTTTTTAAGTTCTCGATTAGTTTCATTTTGTCTCCCTCACACGAAGTTTATCGACGGGTTGTAATTAAGCCTGTCTTGCGCTATTTCATCATAATTATTTGCGTGGCCGAAATGGTCAGCGCCTGCACTTTCGAAGGCTTCCGTTTCCTGCCCTTTGCTGTTTGTCTTTTTAACTTTCACTATCGCTTTGCAATGTTCTATAAAAAGTTCTACCGTCTCGTTCTTCTGTGGTAGAAGGACTCGCTTCGCTTTGATTTTATTCAGGCTTGTCTGTAATGTCAAAGTTCTATTTACGGTTACTAAGTATTTCTCGTCTTGCCAGTTCCCTTTGTAGGTCTTGTGGCCGTCGGAATAAAAGCACGCCCAAACAATGCCGGGCAGTTTTTCGAATAGGTACTTGTTGTTCTCCGCTCCGTATCCGAAGTCGACCACGGCCACGTGCACATTGAAAAGTCGAAGCAATTCCTCCACTCGCTTTGCGTGGGATAGACTACCACTTGCGTCGATTCTTTCTAAAAATAAAACCTTATTTACTTCTTCTGTATCGTGCTCTCCGGCTCCGGTCTTTACTGTTTCCTGCTTGCTGATCTTTATCCACGATTCTTTTTCTCCCCAATCCACGCCGGCTGTGACGCCTTCGCCCTTGTAGCTTTGAAACATTTCGTAGTCTCCGATCACGAAGTCTTCATCTACCACGCTCTTGAGGCCGTCTCGGTATGGCTGTCCTAGGCGCTCTTGGTAGAAACTTACGACTCGGCCTTTCTTCTGTGCCTTCTTGAAGTCTGTCATTAGCTCGGTCGCTTCTTTCCACGGCGCCATCATCTGTGTGATGTGGTAGCCTCGGCTTGTTCCTTTCTCGTTGGTCGGGAGCCATTCTCCGTTCTTCCGGTCAAGTTCCGCCTTGCATTTAACGCATCCGAAGTACCACTCGTTCTCTGTTCCGGCTCTTGGGTATATGTTTTTGTCAAATTCTAGGACTTGCTTCTCTCCGCACTTGCAGGCGACGTGCCACTCGTTCTTGTCTGTCTCGTTAAACTTGGCGCTGATTCCGAAGTTTGGAAGCGTTGGCGTTGAAAGGTTTAGGATCCGTTTGTATTTCGAATGGTCGAGTGATGCTCTCATGCTTTCTTCTTGTGTAAAGTCTATAAAATTGTACTCGTCAAATACTAGAATGTCCGCCGGTACTGATCGTCCGGCCATCTCTCCGCGCGTGCCTCTAAAAAGCAAATGCGAATCCTTTATCTTCATGTGGCTCTTGTTGTCGGTGTCGCTCACTAAGCCTGAAAGGTACGGGCTGTCTTTCTTGATGTCTTTAAAACGAACGTCTCGAAACTCGGAGGCGTCTGTCTTGGTCGGTAGGGTGTACAAGGCTTTCAGGAAGTTCACGGTATCCAATTGCCAAAGCGTCCAGTTAATTGCAAACTCTGAGATGCGTGTCTGCCTGCTTTTTAAAATGGTTATCTCCGGGCTTGGGTCGTTCCAAATGTCGCCTAGGTAGTGCTCGTCTTCTTCGTGTGAAAACGGCAAACCTTTTATAAAACGAATGTCCTCTGTCCACTTGATTCCGTCAAGCGTTCGGAGTTCCTGCTCGTTTAGCGATTCTCCAAGCTCTGAGAATTGTTGTTCTTTGTTTATGACTGACTGCATTCAGTACCGTCCTTACCATGGTTATTTTTTCTGCTTGTAGTGTTACGTTCGTTACGTTTGTTTCGTTCTTTCCGCCTAAGAAAATGTCCGGGCTGAATTCGCTCTGCCACTTAATGAATCCCATTCTCCCTAGGGCGTCTGTCAGTTCTTTTTGAATCTTCCACTCTAGCGCTGTGTTCCCTTGGCGCCTTGCTCGTTCTTTTAACCGCTCCGCTTCCGATACGATCTTCTGCATATACGTTTTGTTCTCAATGATTCCTACTTCTTCGTAGGCTCTTTTCTCTAGCCACCGCTTGTCGTTCAGGATTGTGTTCCGGTGCACGCCTAAAAGCACGGCCAGTTCTTGGTCTGTGTTTTTGGTTGTCTTAATTAAATAATCGACGCACTCCCGGCGTTCTTCTGTGATAACTTCTTCGGCTTTAATCGTTCCGTCCTGCAGGCCTTTGCAGATGCTCATTACTTGTACGGGTTGCACAGGGGTGGCTTCTTTTGTTTCTTCCTTTTGCACACTAGGCTCCGGGTCAGCTTTGTGCATAGATTTGTTCCTTGTCTATTCCTGCGGTGTGGCAGTAGCGCGAAATAATCACGTCGACGTATTTCGGGTCGTATTCCATGAGCCGGGCTTTTCTTTTTAACCGGTTCGTGGCGACTAGGGTGCTTCCGCCTCCGCCGAATAAATCAAGGACGATTTGGCCTCTTTCGCTTGAGTTCGCTATGGCTTTTTCTACGAGCCATACTGGTTTTTCGGTGGGGTGTTTGTATTTACTGGACGCTTTCTTCGGGCATTCCCATACGTCCACTTCGTCTCTTGTGTCTCTGAAATAATGGCCTTCGCCTTTCTTCCATCCGTAAAGAATCGGAACGCCTTTGACTCTTTGTTCTTTCTTTTTGCCGACGAGGATCCATTCGTGCTTGTATCTATAATCGTTCCACCCAAGGCTTGCGCTGTTCTTTACCCAAATGATGACGCCTGCTCGGTATAAACCGTTGTCGCATAGCGCCTTGTAGAAGGGTGGGTAGCTCGACCACCCGGAGCAAACGTAAAAGATGGCGCCGTCCTTCATGACGCGTTGCATGTTTTTAAAAACTGCGTCGCAAAATCCGCCGAAGGCTTCCTCGGTCATGTTGTCGTTCTCGATTCCTTCGTCGGTGTTCTTTCCTCGTCCACTATAGTTCACGTTGTATGGTGGGTCTGTGAAAACTAAATCAGCAACTTCTCCGGCCATAAGTTTGTCTAGGTCTTCGGGCTTGGTGCTGTCTCCGCACATGAGCCGGTGTTCCCCTAGGGTATAAACCTTTCCGGGTTCCGCTCTTGCTACGTCGGGTGGGTTTTGTTCCGGGCTTTTTTCGTCATCGGGTTCGCTTAGTTCAAAAATTTTATCTAGTTCGGCCGGTTCAAATCCTACGCCTAGAAGGATGTCGTCATCAAAATTGGCGAGCATATCGAAATCCCACGACGCTTGGTTCTTGTTCAGTCTTAGGTTTAAGGCCTGCTCCTGCTTAACGTCTGCGATTTCTATCCAAAAGACCGGCACGGTTTCCATGCCCATTTCTTTTGCAACGTGCCATCGTTGGTGTCCTCCAATGATCACGCCTTTTCTGTCGGGGTGGCTGTTTGCTACGATTGGCTGAACGAGGCCGAATTCTGTCAGGCTGTTCTTGATGTCTTGGAATTGCTTCGGGGATAGCTTTCTTGGGTTGTATTCTGCGGATTTTAACTGGTCGACTGGTATTTGCTTTATGTCCATTTGCGCTGTTCCCTTTTGCCCTTTTAAAAAAGTATAGGCGTTGTTTTTGGTTTTGTACATAAAAAAATGCTTGACTTCTTTGGTTCGCTGTGCCTAGACAAAAAAAGCCGGCGCTCTGAGACGACTCAAAAACGCCGACTTTCTACCCTGTTGCCGTAGGGATTTGTCTTATGTTGTTGGCTTTTCTTCTTCGGATCCGCCGTCTACTGTTCCGGTTTCGGTTTCTGTTTCTGTTTCGTCGCTTGTTGCGTCAGCTTCAGCGTTTTCTTCTTTTGCTGTTTCTTCTGCTTCTGCCTCTGCTTCCGGTGTTTCCGTTGCCACTTCTTCTTCGGTGTCTGCAGGTGTTTCTTCTTCAGCAGGCGGTGCTGTTTCCTCTGCAGGCGCTTCGTCTCCGCCTCGGTCGATTCCCATGTTGTAGTTCAACGTGGCAATGTTTACCGGTACTTTTAAAACGATGGCGTTTGCGATTTTTATGGCTTCCGCTCGTTCGTCGTCTGAAGCAACGCCGACCACTTTAAATTCAGGGTCTTCGCCTTCGCCTTTAATGAAAACAAGACGCGCCGGGGTTTTCCCTTTGTAGTCGTCTGCGAAGTCTACCGTTGTCGGGTAGTAGAGTTCCTTCGGTTCTTGTCGGTTCTTCACGGCCATTTGCTGTGCAAGCTGTAGGTCTGTGTAGACTCCGTTGATTCTTGCCGGGTTCGTCTTCGTAATTAAAAGAGCGACTTTTGGCGTTTCTATTTTGTCTTGTTCTTCGTCCATTTTGTTGTCCTCCGGTTATTGGTTGTTGTTTTGGTTGTTAAATTTTATCACACGTACCGCTTCTTCTTCTCATCCCATTGACGGAATTGAATTTTAAAGCTGATTTTAAACGCGTCGTCTTGGGGTTTGCTTCGCTTTATAATTTGGATTACATCTCGGCATCCGGCTATGGCTCCGGCTTTGTTCGTGAATCCTTTCGGGTACTTTCTGTTTTTCTGTGGTGTCTTTTTCATGTTGTTTCCTTTTCGGTTTTCTTCATGCAATAGCACGGCGAGTATCGATTGCATTTGCAATTGTCGCATTTGTATTCGGGTGTTCGTGCCGGGTTGATTCGCATGGCCTTGAGGCCTTTGACTGCGTCTTTCTTTTTCGGCTTGTCGCTTGCTGTCTTTAGAATGCTTTCCGCTACGGCTATGATCGTGTCGTTCTTCGTTGTCATAGTTTTATCTCCCCTGTTTTGATAGCGGTCTTCGGATCGAGCACATCGAATTCTTCGGCTGTCGGCGTCCATATCTCTCCTGTTCGTGGGTAGTCGACTCGTTTCCAAAACTTCCACCATGGCGCTTTGGTGGGTTTCACTCCGCGAAAATAAAAGCCGGCTTGATTTCCTTTCAGAAGATCTTCTAGAAGACTTACTGTTCCCATTCGGCCTTCGTACTTGTCCGGGTATGAGTTCTCAAACCACGCTCCGTCTACTTTTCTTTTTATTATTTTATCCATTGGGCTTCATCTCCCTGTGGTATTTGTGGCAATGGCCACAGAATTCGTACTCGATGTCCTTTGCGTTGAAACTTGTCCGGTGGCACTTCGGACAGGTAATGCTCGGCCGGTTCGGCTCGTCTTTTTGATTTCGGTTTTCTAGTTCGGTTATGCGTATTGCGTTCCCTGCGTTGGCTAGCATTAAATACCAAACCAAGACGGCCACCAATGGCGACGCTTGTCTCCAAACAAAATAGCAGGCCAAGTGTAAAGCAACAATATAAAAAAGCGCGAGCGCCGGGTTCCTTTTATACTTTCTTTGCGATTTCACATTCCACCATCCTGTCCGCTAGCGATGCGGTCATGTGCTTGTCGAGCCAAATGTCCGCCACGTATCTTATGAACGAGCGCTTGTCTTTTCCGGTGCCTGTCTTTCGGGTTCGGATATAAAACCAACGGCGCCGGGTTAGGTATTCTTCACTCCATGCCTTCGCTAGCTTTCCTGCGTCGGTGTTCATCTCCGGGCAGTCCACGTCGGCAAGTCTCAAAGTTATTTTTTGGTAACTCTTAAATCCTAAGTCCACCAAAAGTTCGAACGTGTCGCCGTCTATGACTCGCTCTAGGGTTGCTTTATAAACGTATGGTTCTAGCATGACGGTGGGTTGTCCTGTTCGACGAAGCTGATCCCTTCTCTTATCAGTTCTGCTATCCGGTAGGCTCGGCTAGTGTCTGATCCTAAAAACGTGAAGTTTTTCCCTTCGTGATTCACGATGTCCAACTTGCCGGTTTCGTGGTTCTTGGTTATAAAAATCTTCTCTCCGTTTGGATTTGTCAGGCAGTATTCGGTTTCTTTTTTCGTTGCTTTTATTGTATTCATTCCCTGTCCTCCGGCCGTGGCTTGTCTTTTAAAGCGAGCGCTTCTTTCTCTGTGTCGCCTATCGTATCTAGCCACCACGGCCTGTCCTCGGTTATTTGCATTGGTTTAGAATTCCTCTTGCTCCAAGTCGATCTCGTCGTCTTCGGCTTCTAGGTCGATCAGGTCTTCTTCGGCTTGCGGTTGTGGCGCTACTGCAGGACTTGCTTGTTGCTGTTGCGGTGCGCTTTGTTGCGGTTGCCTTTGTCTGTACTGATCAGCGTCCGGGCAAGTGTCAAAATGCACGACGTGGGTTCCGTACTTAAAGTTTCCGTCGTTGTTGTCCTCTACGCTCCCGGCGTCGCAGGGGATGTTCTTGCCTTTCTTTGTTTTGAGCCATACGATTTCCGCTTCGCATGATCTGCAGTTTGCTACGGTCTTGCTCATGTGTCCTCCCTGAAAGCAAATTTAGTTATTTGGCGCCATTCTTCCATCCAGTTTTCTAGGACGGCTTCCGTGAAGCGCTCGCGTTGGTTCCATTCTTGTTTCAGCACTTGTGCCTTATAAAACAAAGAATGAAGTTCTTCAAACTCCGCCGGCGTCTTGCAGATGAAGTCCTGCATATCCACTTCGACTCGGTCTTGAAAGACTTCGATCTCACAGCTTGCCTTGTTGTTGCCTTCAATCTCGACGCTGTAAAGAATCGAACCGTATCCTGTGGTTTGTCTTACAACGTTAAGCATTGGCTTCTTCTTGCTCCGGTGCTTCTTCTTCCACGATCGTTGCGCTTGCTAGTTTGTCTGAAACTTGCGCCACAATTTTAGCCACGTCGTCCTGAAGAAAAACGTTTCCGCGCTGAACGTTTGAATTTGCAAACTGCCAACTCTTGAAAGTAAGCCTGCACTTTCCTTCTTCGTTCACGTTGTCTAGCTCGCTTATAAGCGTGGCGTATTGCTTGTGCGTTTGTACGCCGGGACTTAAAGTCGGGCGGTTTGTTTTTGGATCCGTTCCGTTGACTGCGCTTTTAATCAATCTAAGGATCCAGTTCTTACAGATCTCCGTGCGCTTGTGCGCTTCGCCTTGCTCGTCCTTGGTTAGTTCGTCCGCGAGTTCTAGGTTCATGTCGAGGATTCTGTCTTTGTCTTTGCTTGGTTTGCTCATGGTTTTCTGTCTCTCCGTTTTTTAGGGTTAGGGTTCTAGTCCAGTTTCATTGTTTGTTGGAAGTCTTCCGGCGTGAAAGGTTCCTCTTTGATAATCATCTCGGTGTCGATGTCTCGGTAGGTACGCATTTGTGTGGTGCTGTCTCTTTCGATTCGGCACTTGTATTCGCGCATCTCGAAGCCGTCATGTACGCAGTTTGATAGGTAGCTGATTTTACTCTGCAGGCCTTTTATCTTTGCGTTGAATGCGTCGACCGCTTCTTTCTTGTCAAACTCGACTTTCTCTTTTTCGACTTCCTTCTCCGTCACGTCCTTCGACATGGTTTTGATTTCGTCGGGTTTGAATTCGTACTTTGCTCTTATCCACTTAGTTTCTGTCATCTGCTTCCATCTCCTTTTGTCGTTGCTGTTTGTATTCTCGTTGTTCTTTCATTGCGTTTAAAAAATGCACTTCGGTTACCGGCGTCCAGTTCGTGCCGTCGTTGCTTCCGAAGTATTTATATTTAAAGTTTACTTTTTTTTTGTGTAGTCAATGACCGGCGCTTCGTTCATGCCTGCCTTGATTGCGTTCATTGCTTTCTGTGCATTTGCCTTGCGTTTGTAGCCTTCGCTAACTGCAAGTATGCGGTTGTTCTTTGATACGATTTTGAAATAAAACATTCCATCGCCGTATTTGTTGAGTTCAAATCTCACGCGTTGTTTCCTCCTTTCGTTTGTTTTCATGCTCCTGTGATTCCGTTTCTGAAACACCATTCTTCGACGGCCTTCCGCACTCCGTGTGTGGTCTTCCGGTAGATTCGTTTCAGCACTTTTCCTTCGTGCTTAATGATTGCCACCTGTACGTCTTGGGCTTTGCTGTAGTCGCTTGTTCCGATCGCGTCGCCGTTGACGATGATTAGGTTGTGGTGGGCTTCGCTTCCGGGTTCCTTTCCGATGGGTTTGATTTCGACTCTTGCTTTTAATCTCATGGCTTCGTTTATCCTCTTGTGCTGATGATCGGTTCGCTTCTGATTACTACTCCGGGGATCTTCGCTTTGCCCTCGGTGCGTCGCGCTTCTGCGTTTAGCTTTGGTAGGTGCGGTTCGCAGAATTCTCTCGGTACGAGCGCCGGGTTTGTTATCTCCGCGTAGTGTCTCATCTTCTGAAGGCCTACGCCTTTCGCGCTTTCGGGTTGCTCTGCGTTTGCTTGCGGTGCAATGTAGACGGCTTTCTTTTCCTGCCTGAGTTCTTTAGCTTTGTCTACGTCTCCGGACTCTTTGGCTTCATCGATTTCTTTTTGAATTCGGTCTTTTTCTTCGCGTTCTTCTTTCCGGCGCTGTGCATCGATCTTTCTTTGTTCCGCGTCGGCTTCGCGTTGCTTCTGAACAATGAAGGCGCCTATTTTTGTTTTCAACAGCTTTCGGGCTTCTTTGATCGGGTTGACGTATTTGTCGCAGGTGGCCTTCAGGTCTTTGTAAAGGCTGTATGCTTTTTTGTAGCCGGGTTCTAGCTCGTCAGTGATTTGCTTTTCCAATGCCTTCAGTTTCTTGTCGTATTCGCCGGCTTCGATGTTTTGGTCGTTGTCGGTTATCTGCAGGGCTTTGACTTTTTCTAGGGTGGGGTTGATTTCTTTTTCTTTTAATTTTTCGATCTCTGTGGTGCTCATTGTCCGTGTCCTCCGGGTTGGTTTTAATTGGTGCTTATTATACTCTCGCTCTCGTTACTTGGCAAGCGGTTAGTTTGATTGGTTTGAATTCTTTCATCTTCGCGGTCTTTATAAGGATGTCCACTTGTGCGCTCCGCTTTCCTTGTCGCTTGTATCTTAGGTTTACGATCTCGGTGGCTGAAAGTTTTACTGCTACGATGCTTCCGTGCAGGCTGAGTGAGTGGATTTCGTATTCCTCTTTGCTGTGCACGTGCCGGGCTTTCATTTGTATCGGTGGGTGTTCGTCGTCGTCTAGTACGCCCATTGCCATTCTCCGTTTACCGGGTTCTTTCTAAGTCTTGCCTCCGGGTGTTGGTACGTCCATTCGGAAGTGACCGGGTTTTTGCGGAGCCGGGTTTCCTGTGGCACGTAGGGTTTGTGGTTCGGTGCGGTCGCGCATCCGGTTACTAAAAGAATCAGAATTATGAAACTATAAAAGTTCGCCTTGGCCTTCAAAATAAACCACCTCTCGGATCTCTCCGGTTCCTTTGCATTTGGTACAGCACTTGGTTGTTGTCTTGCTTGGCCGTGGGTAACGTCTCGCTTTTAAAACTATGACCTTTCTGTTTGACTTTGAAATCCTGCGCTCTCCACAATCGTATAGAAGGTCTGCTTTTTTTAGGAAGTCTACAACGCCTGAAGTGGTCACTTGTTTGATGTGTAGGTTTTCTTCTATTTCCTCGCTCGTCATTCCGCGCTCGTTGTTTTTTAAAACGATCGCGTGTGCCTGCTTCCTGTACTTTCTTCCCTTCCCTGACTTCTCTAAAATTTCCAGAGATTCTATGCTTGTGTCAACGTTTGCCGTCTGTGGTTGGTTCATGCGTGTCCTCGCTTTTTTTTATGTCGAGCATCGTGGTCAGGCTTGGTACGATGACTTCGACGGGTGTGTCCTCGTTTAGGTTTAGGTGTTGGTTGCTGTGGTTAATGATTGCGATCGCTTCGTCCATTGAATAAATGCCGGCGTCCATTATCTTTTTTGTGTAGCCTTCCCATTCCGGCTTCCACCATGCTTGGTGTTCGTTGCTCCAAATGTGCCACGCGGTATTCATCCGAGTTCTCCGTTTGTTATTTCCATGGCATCATCTAATGACCGAACCAAAAAGTAAAGCCTGTATTCGCTTGTCCATACCTTCTCGAAGTGTTTCTGCTCCGGGCTTTGTCTTCCGGTGGCGCTCTTGACTTCAATGGCTAGCGTGTAGGTTCCGAGCAGTAGGAAAATGTCGGGGATCCCTTTCATTCCGAATCTGCTCGTTGCGTATCTGCCGTCTCTGAAAGTTCCCATGTTGTTCTGTCTCCAAAACGTAAAGCCTCGCGCTTCTAGGTACTTGCAGATTTGGCGCTGTATGTCGGTTTCCTTTTGTTTAAGTTTAGCCATGAATAAAATCCTCATCCCACGGCGAGTACGAATCGTCTTTGCATCCGTCGCACTTCCGTGGGTATCCGGGTTCGGTGCCGTCTACAACTTCTCCGCAGGCTTCGCAATAAAAACCGTTGATGATTGCTTCCGCTATCTCTCCCATAGTTATTTGCCTATTCCTTTCGTCAGCGATTTCAAACTCTCGATCGGCTTTTCTTTTTCGCTCCGGCTCTCCGAGTTTAATCCTTCTGCGTTCTCATTAACGTATTGATCGAATGCCTTTTTAAAATAAGGGTAGACGTTCTTCGGCTTGTAGCGGTTTACTTTATCCGCGACAGAATTAAACGCCTTCTCGATTAGTCCTTCTTTCCATCCTCTTGCCTTAAAAACTTTCTTCATCTCGTTCACGCATTTCTGCTTCATGGCTTCGCTCATGCCTTTGATTTCCTTTCTTTGAATAGTCGGCTTTGCCGATTTATTATTCATTGAAAGTGAAGGTGAAAGTGAAGATGAAAGTGAAAGGGCATCTTTTGCCATTGGCACTTCGATGGCTTTGCTATGGCTATGCCATCTTTTCTCTGCTCCTTTGCTACCGGCTTCCCTTCTTTTATCCCGGTGGTCTAGGTATTCTGCTCGGAGTTTTTCTAGCTTCGGGTGGATGAGCCTCGTCTTGTTTTTCGGGTGTTTTCTAAAGCATTGTAGGATTTCTTGCCACCATGCGTCGTCGCCTCCCTTGTCTCTCAAGAGGCGACGCACGCGGTTGATGTCGGCCGGTATCGTTCCTTCTAGCCAACAGAAGCACATCAGGTCTATGTAGTGGCCTCGCTGTGCCGGTTCCATGACTTTGACGTTTTCGTCGGCTATCCAGTCCTTCGGGTAAAAAGGAAAAGAAGGAAACTTTTCAGGCTTCTGCATTCTCTATCCTTCCGAGCCGGGTTCGCGGTCGCCTATCAAGTCTTCCATTTTTACGGTGCCGGGGACTACCTGCTGAACGTTGGCCGGTTCGTCGCTTAGAAGTTCCGCCTTCGTCGTGATGCCGTCGGCTAGCGCGTTCGCTATTCCTTTCAGCTTGATGATGTCCTCGTCGCTATTGATCGACTTCTTGCCTAGAAGTTTAGCGATGTCGGCCGGCGCGATTCCGTGCTCTTTTAGAATCGGTTTCAGCTTGTCGTACTCGTCTTTGATGCGCGTCTTCTGTGGCCGGGTTTCTCCCTGCGCTTTTCCGCTTGCGATTGACGTGGCTTTGTTGAAGTATTTATTCTTCAGGTATTCCGGCAGGCTTGCGAGGATTGCGTTCCTTACTGCTTTGCTTCCGCCGGCGTGGATTGCCATGGTCATGCGTTGGCTGTTAAGCGGTACCTCGCGTTTCATTCGTTTGTTGTAGTAGGTGGTTGAAACGCTTATTGTTCTCACGGTTCTGACGTTGGTTTCGTAATCCAAGAAGACGCCCTCTACTAAAATCTTGCTGTTGTTCGGATCCGCGTTCGGGGAAACTCTCCAAGCGTTCGCGCAATTTCCCCAACGCCGGGCGAGTGCCATGGCGCCTTGGATGCTTGTGCCTTGTACGTTTACGATGTTCGGGTTTCCGTTCTTGTCGACGTTGTCCTTGTCTTTGTAGGGTATCGAATAGAAAGCCTTCTCCGCTACCTGTGGGTCTAGCTCTAGTTCCCTCAAAGAATTATCTAGGATCCGTTCCTCGTTCCGTGGGTTCTGCATGGCGATTTGTTTCTGCGTGTCGTTTTCTATTACCGTGACCGCGTGTCCTTCGAGCATCGCTTTCTTTACAGCGTCGCTTTTTTCTAGGTGTGTGTTCTGTTCGTTCATGTCCGTGTCCTCTCTGTTGTGTTTGTTGTTTGTTATTTGTAATTTTTAACGTATGGGCAGGTGCTCCAATAACCGCACCAGTTCTCCGAGCACCACCAGTTCGTCGGGTTCGTCGGCATAAAAATCCCGGCTTCCGTTCCTTTTAAAAAGGCGTTGATTCTGTTTACTGTCACGCGGTAGTCGTCCATCGTCCTCGTCGTTACGACAGTTTGCCTCTTGGGGTTCTTTTGGTCAAGCAGTACCTCTTGCTTAAATGCCTTCGGGTGCTTCTTGTTCATTGCCAAATACGCGAGGCCGTAAATGTCGAATTGCATATCGTCATCCACTTCGCTTTGTATTCGGTGCTTGCTTGTTGTCTTTAGGTCTACCACTTCCTCCTTGTCGTTGATTAAATCAATCTTGACCACCAAGTCTAAATTCTCGGCTATCTCGATTTTTTGTAAAGTTTCCACGACGGCCGGTTGGTGCTCCGGCGCTACCTCGTCGCTGTAAAGTCTTGCCAAAAATACGGCGCGGTCTTTCCATTCTCCGACCACCTTCCGCTTGCCTATCTTGGTTTCTTCCCGGCTCATACTTAGGCCTTCGTGTTTCAGCGTTGCTTCGAAGGCGTCGACTGTGGCTTCCACGATGTGGTTCTGTTTCATGTCTTTGTGGGTTTTGATTTTTTGCCTGAAGTTTATTTCACTTCCCATGTGGACGGCTGTGCCTCTGATCGCCGGGGTCGTGGGTGGTGCTACGTCTTTCTCTATGTAGCGTCGGCGCCATGCTTCTCCGCATCGGCCGTATAGGTTCATCTTTGAAAATGAAACCGCTTTCCGTTTCTCTGCTTTTTCTGCTTGCTTCTTTTTCTTCATGCGTGTCCTCGCTTGTTTTGTCATAGATAATACGTGTGACTTCCGACTTTGGCTACTACTATTTTACCGCTTGCCCACCAAGGCACGCCGAACGCCTCGATGTTTTCGTAGTGGTCAGCGCCGTTGGTTATGTTGCTTGTTCGCCCGGCCGTGTATGCTTCTTTGGCTATGGCTCGAATGTCCACGCCTATGGCCTGAAGGTAGTCCGCGTTGCTTTTTACAAACTTATTTAAATCTTTTCGTTTGCTTGCTGAAAAGTATTTCAGGCTTCCGCGCCGGTGGATTACTTCTGCTATCGCCTGAAGGCTTTCCCGGCATTCGCTCTCGGTTTTGCCGGCTCTCGGATTGCAGTCCTGCATTCCTTCAGCGATTATGGTTTTGATAGCTTGGGCTTTGTCGTGTGGCGCTGTCTCTGCGTGTGCGTCTGTTTGGGCTAGGGCGATGAAAAGAATCGCGCAGACGGCAAATGTGAGGCGTTTTTGAAAAGGTGGGAGGGGAGCGGTCGCTCCGAGGACACGGATCGCTTGCGGTTTGACGGCAGGCTCTGTTGCATCCCCTCCCGATCGGGAATCTTTCAAAGCGTTTATGCTAGTCCTCCGGCTTTTCATTGTCAAACCTTTTTCGTTATCACGCTTACGGTTCCGCGCTTGGGTTTGCTGTTTCGTTGCTCTTGATCCCACCGTGGGCTTTTGCACTTCGGGCACTGAACCACGTCGGCAATTCTCGGCACCCATTGGTGGTTGCATTGGTTGCATTTTAATACTTGGATTGTCATCGGTTTGTCCTCTCTGTTGGTTTTGGTTTAGAAATAGTTTCACGTGAAACCTTACGCGTCCGCGATCTTGTCGCTGATTTGGTCGTAAACTTCCGCCTGCTCTTTCATGGCCTCGGTCACGTCGTGGCCGTTGCCTAAGTCGAAGATGCTCTCGATTCGGAAGTCCTCGATCGAAGTCCTCACTTCGCCTCGGTTGCCGTCGGCGTCGCTTCCGTACATTCCTTTTGAAAGCGTCACTTCAACTTCGGCCTGCAGAATGCTTACCTCGTCTGCTCCGGGCGCTTGGTATTCGATGTCCTTGATCGTTCTGTATTCTGTCCATGTGCTCATTTTTTAGCCTCTCTTTTTATTTGCCACGGCACGTCTATATGAATGCAGGTCATGGCTTTGCCTTGTTTAAAAAACTCGCGTCCGCAATTAGCACAAATCCATGAGTATCCTTCGTAGGTTCCGTTCGCGTAGGGCTTGATGATTTTTTGGCCTCTCATGTATTTGTTTTTCATGTCCGTGTCCTCGTTCGGTTGTGTCCGGTTTAATTAATCACTTCCATTGCTCTTGTGCCGGCTTCCTCTATGGCGTTTTCTATAATTTCAAACCGCTCTTGTATTGTGAAGGGCTTCTTTTTTAGCCGGTCGTTTCGCGCCTCGATTAAGTTCACGATGTCTCCGGCTAGGCTGTAGCTTGCGTCGAGTTTGGCTTCTTCGTGTACTTCGGCTTTTTCTTCTTCCGTCAGGCCTTCGGGTTTAAGGCGTCCGACGTAGCGTGCGTAGTCGAAGCCTTCGGTGTTTATCACGTAGCTGTGGCCGTCGCTGTTTTCCAAAATGAACCACGTCGGTGGGTCTATTGTGAAAAGTTCGTAGGGGTCGCTGTGCTTGATTCCGTAGACGTGCTCGGCTTGGTATCTTGGCAAAAGTCCGAAGCCTGCGATCTCGATCTCCGGCGCGTCTTCCCAAGCGGTAGGCTTACATACTGCGGTGTGGTTGAAGTTTATCTGAGCGTCGCTTTGTTTTTCTCGTAGTGTTTTCTTCCGCTCGTCTATAATTTTTTCGAAGGGAGCGTTCAGGCTGTTCCAATTCGCCCGGTCGTATTCATCCCATTCTTTGACCGGCTTTTCGTTTAGGTAGTGGCATTCGTTGGCTGTGGTTTCAAAGAATGCGTATACTTCCGCTTGCTTTAAATCGTCCACGAATTCTTGGGCTTCTTCTTCCGTCTCGAATTTATCAAGCACTCGGCCGGCGTGTCCGAGGCCTTCTCTTACTCTGTAGATTACTACGTTTCGGTTTTCTTCTTCTAGGTGTTCGTTGCTGTATTCTATTTGGTAGTTTTTCATGTCCGTGTCCTCCGGTTCGTTTTGTTGTTGTTACGCATACAGTAGCTTATACGGTTCCTTTGGTCAAGGCCTTTAGCAAATAAAAAAGCCGGCCAAATTGACCGGCTCTTTCTCCCTGTATTATCGCTTGCAAATGCTTACTTTTTATGCTTCTTCTTGGCCTTCTTCGGGATGTGTTCCTCGGTGCATTTGTCGGCTCTGTTCCATCCGTACCACCCTCCCCGGCGGACGGCTCTCCATTTTATAAGCGCGTCTCTCATCTCTTGTCCGCAGGCTCTCATGGCCACTAAAAACCACCAGTCGCATTCTTCTCTCGTCATGAGATCCTCGATCGGTTTGGTCACGACGGACTTGGGTTTGTTGCTGTGGTATAGCCAATCGTGAAAGACGGCGCCTTGGCTGTCCACGTCGTCCTTCGGGAAAAAGCCACGGAAAATAAACGGAATACTTGAGAAGTCTGTTTTAAATCCGGCCGGCACGGTGTCGACTTCTATTCCGTTCTCGTCTCTCAAACTGAAAGCCTCCAAAACTACCCAGAAGAATTTCGTTTTCTTTCTCGGTATGAGCCATAAAAACTTCGTCTTCTCTTTGTATAATTTCTTCTCGGTCTTGAGCGTGTTGTCGAAGTGGTAGTGAATTACTGCGTTGTAGAATGATTTCATGGTTTCCTCCGTAGCCACTTCCAAATCGTAAGAAGCAAAGCGTCAAATTTAAAGCTGACTTTTGCTCCGTGTTTGACGTCCTTGTCTTTCCATCGTTCAATCTTGACGTCTTCGATTCCGTCTGTGGGTTCGTTTTTGTTTTGTTTCATCTATCGCCTGCTTAATGGCTCGGCCTATTCCTTTGGCGTGCCGTTTAAAATCTCTGCAAACTTCTAAAA
Source organism: Epimenia babai (assembly GCA_011762755.2). NCBI lineage: Eukaryota > Metazoa > Mollusca > Solenogastres > Cavibelonia > Epimeniidae > Epimenia > Epimenia babai. Next base: position 22,480 of record WURV02163441.1, read on the forward strand.
AAAAAGCGCCGGTGTGGTAGGCTATTTGCTTCCACCACGCCACCGTCATTCCTCCGTAGCTTTTATAAGGCTTTGCATTAAAGCCGTCAATCGCTTGATGTCTTCATCCTGCCTCGCTTGCGACGCGTCTACGAATTCCTCACGGTCTTGTGCTTGGCTTCCTCTGTACCTGTCGTCTGCTTTTACTTCTAATAATTCTTTCAGGTTTTTAATTTCTAAGTTCATTAATTCGCGGTGGTGGTTATCTCTGTCCACCGACATTTCGTTCAGGTGCTCATTTTTGACGTTTTGAATTTCGAAGTTTTTCAGTTCCCTCATAGCGTCTTCGCGTTGCCGTGCGACCATTCCCACGTGTCCTTCTGTGTCTTGGTGGTGTGTCAGGCTTGTTGCAACGAATCCAATCCCTGAGCCGAGCATACCAATGCAAAGAATAAAAACGGTTAACGGCCAAATGTTCGCGCCGGTGTTCTGTCGGCTGTCTCCGCTTCGCTTAAAAATCCTAGAGGGTAGCTCGTCGATCTTTGTGTCTAAGTGCTCAAACTTGGTATCGATTTTTTGGTCAAGCGTCCGGTAGTGTTCATCCATGTGTTTGTACACTTGGTTGAATTTCGCCTCCCTTTTCTCAACTTCTTTATCAAGCCTTTCTTTTACTTCTTTCACGTCTTCAGACATGGGCATCCTTTTTACTCGTCAAGCGGTGTGATGTCCGCTCGTTTAATTGCGCGAATAAATTTCTTTAGCACCTTTCCAATCGCAGGCGGTAGCGCGTCTAATTCCCTCTGCGCTTGCTTTCTGTCCTTTGCAGGAATGTCGAGCCAAACACCAATAATAATCTTACGCACTAAGTCTTCGGCCGGTTTCGTTTGGTTTCTTTTTGTCGTTCTTTTTATTGCCATGACATTTGTGCTCCGTGGATTCTTACGTCCTTGTTGTTGGCCGTCACGACTTTGTAGGCCATGTCGGTTCCGGTTCCGCTTAATGAAATCTCGCCGGTCAGAATGTCTTTTCCGCTTGCGTAGTCTCCGCTATCGGTCAGCGTTACTTCATCCCAATCGGTGCCGTTGTTTTTGGTTAGGTAAACTTTCAGGTCTGTGTTCAAAGTTACCGCATCGATGTCCTCTTTAAATAAAACGATTCGGCCGGTGTCGGGTTCTGCTAGCGCGGTTTGTTCTTCTGAAATTAAAGTCATGTTTAGCGCCGTCTCGAAAAATTCAACTTCTGAAACGCTCCAGTCTCCGTCGGTCGTGCTTGAGTTTGCGAGCAGTCTCCAATAACGATAGCCGGTTGAATTTGTGAATGGGTGCTGTTGTTTGCTTGTGTCTGCTAGTAAGGCCTGCGTCGCAATGTCTACCCACGTTGCGTTGTCTGTTGATGCTTGTATCTTCACGCTTGTTACCGCTTGTCCTGCGCTTGCTTGCGTGATACTGAAGTCCTTCATCGTCTTTGCGCTTCCGAAGTCGTAGCCGATATAAATTTCATCTAAACCATAAAGCTCCCACGTAATAGTTCCGAGCCTTGTTCCGCCTTGGATCTCCGTCACGTCCATCTTGTAGTATTTATAGGCTGTCGCATTTACAAATTCATAGGTTCTTGTTTCTCCTATTGACCAGTTAGGCACGCTTGTTTGTGTGTCGAGCACCGTCCAGTCGCTGTCGTTGTTGCTTCCCTCAAGCGTCCAAGTTATAAAACTGTGCCCGATCGCGCTGATACCCTCTGCTCCTATCACGTACTTTGTGATCGTTTTAGCGTTTCCGAATTCGTATTTTATCCATCCTGCGGTTGTTGAATTTCCAGACATCCATGACGTTGAAGCGGAATTGTCGAAGGCTTTCCATGGGTAGTAGGTCGCGCTGTACGAAGATATAGCTGTGGCTATATTGATTTCTGTTTCTGAAACCGTCACCGTTTCTGTTCCGACTCTTGTTCCTCCATGATTCTCTGTCACGTTCCATCGGTAGTATCTGTATGCGGTCGTGTTTGAAAAAGTATAGGCTCGCACTTCGTCGTTTATCCATGCGTCAACGCTTGTCTGCGTATCTAAAACATCCCACACGGCATCGTCGTTACTTCCTTCAAACGTCCACGTTTTAAAACTGTTATTTAAATTGCTGACCGACTCTCCCATTAAAGTGTAAGCGATCAAAGTCTTTTCGTTTCCGCTTCCGAAGTCGTATTTTAGCCACCCTGTTGTCGTTCCGTTTGTTAGCCATGAGCTTGTATTTAATCGATCAAATGCCTTCCAAGCATAATAGGTTGCACTTAATTCCGAAGACGCAGACGCTACTCCGCTCGGAGCATTATTGCTCGTCATGTCCGGGATTTCATTCGTGTGTGGCGACGCGTTCTCTGTGTGGACTGGGCATAAATTCACAAGCAGATCCGTTGCGCTTGTCCACTTTGTTGCTGTGTCGTCGTCAAAAGCATTTGCCTTAACGTCTTCCGATATAAATTGCACGTCATGAAATTGTGTTATTCCACTCGCTCCGCCTGAATCCGTGAAAGCAATTCTGTAGTAAAGATAAGCGGTTGTGTTTGCAAACGTGTACTCTTTTGCCACGAGCGTTGTCCATGAAGTGTCCGCGACGACCGTGTCTAGAACGACTTCTTCTCCTGTAAAGGCGCCGGTGTTTGAAGCCTCGAATGTCCAGTCATACGGCGCTCGTCCGACGACGTTTACTTCGATCGTGTATTTCGTTACTATTTGTGCTGTTGCGAATTGGTACTGAAGGTATCCACTTGTTCCGGTCAGGTTCATGTTTCCTTGCACTTTATCTGAAAACGCCCACCAATGTTCGGCCGTTGAGTATTCCGTTGAGCCTGAAGCCGTTCCGCTTGGCGCTGAATAATCCGTCATCAAAGGTATCAAGTCTGCATCTTCTGAATCTCCACTCGATAGCGCCGTGCCTCCGGTTGTTTCGTCTGTCTTGCTTGGCGCGTAATAAGCGCCGGCTTCGTTCCACGTTTCGTTTGCCGATGCTGTTGTGTCCACTCCGGTTTCGTCTTCGTAGGTGTCAACGAATGCGTCCACCATTCCGAATAATGTCAGGCTGTTTTGTGTTGCAATTTGAAAAGATAAAAGCGCCACGTTGTCCTTCAGCGCGTTCAATTCTTCCGAAGACGCTCCGCCTCCGCCTAAATTTAAAAACGGACGGCAGTCGCCATAAATGTAGCCTTCTGTTGCGTCGGTGTCTTTGTCGTCGTAGTCGAGGACTCTGTCCATGGTCGTCTTGCAATAAACAAGTGCGAGCGGTATTCCTCCGCTTGGTATGCTCGCCCAATCCGGCACCGGGGATCCTGCTTCGGTTCCGGCTACCCATTCCAAAGTTCCGCCGGTGTTTAATACTAGTATGTCAATTCTTGGGTTGCTTACTGGTGCAACAAGCGCAGGCGAGTTTCCTCCGGCGTATGTGTCCGGGTTCGAAGTGCCGAGCCATACCTTTTGGTCGAAGCTGTTCAATTGCGAAGCGTTCACGGCCACGGTCAAGTCAGGCGTGTCTTGTGCTTTTGCTCGCAAAGGTGCGAAGTCCATTTGAAAAAGTGCGGATAGAACGTTTTGCATATCCGTTTGGCTTTGTGTTGCTCCGGGTGTTGATGATTCGAAGCCGGTCGTTTCCGGGAATGTTGCCTTTGACATAATTGCCTCCTAGTATCCTTTTGCTAAATAGTTTATGTTTCCGGCTTTGTATGTGCCGGCTTCTAAGTCTTTTAGTTTCACTGTGAATTCTGTCGCGCTCTGTGCTGTTATTTCTTCTTTGTACGGCGAGCCGACCGCATTAATTATAAGCGTCTTCAAAGCGTAAAAGCCGACGAGCGGTATTGCTGTTCCGCCTGCGTCTATGGCTATGTCTACTCCGGCTTGCTCTTTGTCCTGAACGTCGAAGGTGTATTCTATTTTAAACAATCGGAAGTATTTGTCACTCTGTGTTGTGAATTTAAATCTGAATCTAAAATAACGGCCTGCTAATTCTCCGCTCGTAAATGGTACCCAAGTGTCCGGCGTTGCGTCTGCGTCGCTGTAGGCTACTTCGATTGAAAGCGCTCCGCCTGATTCGTTTGCCACGCCAACGTCCAAGGCCACGACGGCTGTAAAGGTCGCGCCTAAGTCTATGACTTCGCTTTCGTATTGGCCTTCGCCTGTTTCAAAGCCTCCATCATAAGTGATTGGCCATGCTCCGGCGTCATCCCATGTGTCTGTCGTTTTGATGGCGACAGCGTCTCTCCAGTAGCTTGTGTCGTAGTCCTTTGATTTGACCGGCTCTGCGTCGCCTGAAATCGTTCCTTTGAATAAATCATCAATTTCTAGAATGATGTTCTGTGCCGGTATGCTCGTTATAATAATTGAATCGCTTATGGCGGTGGCGCTGTAAATCCCGGACGTGTCGATCGCTTTAATCCAGTAGGTTTTCGTGCCGGTGGTTATTGTGAAAAGGTCGTAGCTGTTCTCGGTTACGTCTGTGGCCACGACGACGGCCGTTGCCCACGCGGATCCTTCTCGAATCTCGTATGCGAAGATGTCGGCGTCGGTGTTTCGTTTCCATGAGAAGTGCAAATGATCGACTGAAAAACTTACAGCGAATCCTGTCACGTCTGCAGGCGGTGCTAGCTTTCCGAGCGTGCTCAGTGGGTTCTCGGTTGCTTCCACCGGGTCGCTTGCTCTGTCGAAAGTGCTCACGCTCTTTACTCTGACGTTGTAGTCCGTTGGCGCTGTGATCGGTACCAATCTGAAAACATCGCCGGCGGTTGTTCCGGCCACTTTCCAGTCTCCGTCTCCGTCCACTTGGTATTCGACTTGGTAGTGGCTTATAAAACTCGCGTTGTCCGGTGGCGTAATTGTGACGTCTAGCCACCCTACCCAATCTCCGGACTGGTTTATGGCTCCGGCTTCTGCCACGCTTACGGCTGTCGGGATAGGCGGTTCGCCGTACGGATTGTCTACGGCTCCGTATTCATATCGCGTGACGGCGCTCCCGGCCTCGTCGTTGTAAATTGATGAATTGTATTCTGTTGCTCGTATCTCGATGCTGTCATCTTCCGCGTGTCTCATCTCTAAAACTCGGAAGGGCTTATTAGTCCAGTTCGGTAGCGCGTGGCTGACGTTGATAATGTCTCCGGCGTCAAGCGGTAGCGCTTTTATGTGTGTTGAAAACGAACAAGTTATCGGCGTGTATTTGCTTTCCTTCAGCATCATCATCGCCAGTCTGCTTGCTTGTGTGAAACGCGTCACGCCTAGTGAAGATAATTCTTTCGTGAATACGCCGTCTCCGCCTTCTTGGTCTGCTCGGTTGTCTTGGTCGATCTTGTCTTCCGCTTGTGCGAATACCTTCGTCCAGTTCTGATCCGGGTCTATGTACTGAAAGCGGATTCTGTTTGCGCTGTCGTCTCTTGTGTGTTTTGAATAACCAAAGGATCCTTTTAGAATGTTGTCGAGCACTCCGTTGTCTCCGTCGTCGAAGTTCATCACGGCGCTTTCTGCTTTGCGTACTTTTAAAACGTACTTTCCTTCGCTCTGAACCAAAAAGCCACCGAAGGCCTGAAGCATTTCGTTGATGTAATCCACGGCCGGCTTGCGTTCGTCTACTGCAAAGTTCAGCGTGTAGCGCTTCTCTTGGTTGCCGGTCTTGGTTGTGATCAACTCGTCGCAGTATTCGACTGCCTCTCCGAAGCTCTCATCATCTATTTGGTCTTCGTTGATTCCGATGCCGTTGTATGCGTCGGTTATAAAGTCTCGTAAAATCTCGGCCGGGTTGTCGCTCCACGCTACTGGTGTCTCCCATGCTTCCGTCGAAGTATTCCACTTCTTGATCTTCTTTCCGCGCACGATCATGGTGCAGGTTGTGTCGCCTTTTAGCTTGTCGTCCGCTTTAATTTTTAGCGCCATGTAGGCGGTGCCTCTCCATGCGTAGCCTATGGCGTCGTCGTCTGCTAATAAGTCATCAATCGGCTGTGTAAAAGTTCCAAGGTGCACGCCGTATTCGTTCGTTGCATTAATGGTTCGCTTGGCTTGCCATGACGTGCTTGTGCTTGCGTCGGTTATGTTTGCCGATTCTCTGTTCTTTACTTCGTGGCTGTGAAACGTTTCCATTCCGTCCGCGTAGTCGGTTCCGGCCGGCGCTGTTCGTAGCTCCATTAGGTTTATGGTCAGGTACGTCGCGTTGTGTCCTACGTCGCTAGAAAGTATTCTCCAGTATCGGTATGCGACCGTGTTTGAAAAACTCAGCGTTTTGTATTCTGTGGTGGTGGTGGCTATCGTTCCGGTGTCAATGTCTGCCCACGATACTTTGTCGTGGCTTCCTTGGATTATGTAGTCTTTGAATCCCTGCGCTCCTTGGTAGACTTGCATCTCGGTTATGGCTTTATCTCCGCCTTCGCCTAAGTCAACGCCGACGTATTGGCCGGCCGTGTCTACCATTAAATCATTAAAGCGCACGTCATAAATTCTTTCGATTTCTCCGACGCAGATTCCAAGCGCTCGCGTTACCGTGGTGCCTCCCTCCGGTGGGTCTTGGTGCAGATAGTTTCCGCCGTATTTCATTTCTCCGTATAGCGTTGGTACCGGCACTTCGCTTGTGATCGTGTTCTGTAAGGCTCCGAATCCGTAGCGCGGAGAGGAATCTCCAACGTTTCCAAAACTCGGACGGCTCGGCTTATTGCTTCCGCCGAATAAAGCATTCGCTCCGTATGAAATCCCGGCCGAAATAACGGCGGTTATTACTGCTCCGACTAATACCTCAATTCCCATTTTTGGCCACCCTGTATCCAAGTATAAAACGCTTCTTGTATTTGTCTGTCAATCGGACGATGTGCGTGCTTCCGATGATTTCGTTTGTTGTCAACGCTCGTCCTTTGCCTATATAAATTCCTATGAAGTATAAATTCTCCATGCATCCAAAAATCAAAACGTCGCCGTATTCTAATTCGTTGACGTCTGAAAGCTCCAAGGCGTTTAGCTTCTCGGCTCCGGCCATGATTTCTTTTCGGTACTCGTCTTTGAATGTGTCGCTTGACTTCCATTCTTCTGTGCTTTGGCATCGTATGCCTTTGCAGTAGTCGTCCGGCATTTGTACTTTTAATTCCTGCTTAAAAAATAACTCAATTAGTCCAATGCAATCAACGCCTTCTTGGCCTCGGCCGTTGAAGACGTGCGGTATTCCTAGGTATTTGTCTATAAGTGAATTCATTATCTACGCACCATTTCCTGCGGTATCGTGTGAAATCCGCCGAAGTTTATCTCGTTATTAAATCTGTCTCCGCACGTCGCGTGTGCTTTGTCGCATCCTCTTATGGCGTTGAATGTGTCGCCGGCTTGTGGCGCTTCTGTGAATGCAAATTGAGCCGTAAGTTCTCCGGTAATGCTTGCCACGACTCTGCGCTTTTGTCCGTTTAAATTACCGCTTGTGAAATGAATCTCTCCGTCGAACCAGTAATCGTCCGCCTGAATTAAGTCCGCGCTTTTTATAACGGTTGCTGTGCTCGCGCTTGCGGTGGTCATGGCTTTCTTGTTGTCTGCGTGTTCTAGGTCTACTCCGCACCCGGCGTCGCCTAGCTTGCGGTTGCATAAAAGCTGATAGTGCCATTTGGGCACTTCTAAACTCAGGCTTCCGATCGATGATGAAATCTGCGCTTCCATCCACCCTTCTGTGATTTGGTATGCGTCAATAATTCCATTGCTCATTAAAACGGTCGCGTCGTTTACGCTTGCCACTTCGTCTCTGAACACTTGGCGTATGGTTACCTTCCGGCCTCGTATCTCGTTGGCTTGTTCGTAGGCCGTCATGCCTTGGTTTACGTTCGCCCATCTTACTGTTACTTTTGTGGCTTTGGCTATAACGTCCTGATTGATTTGGCCTCTCTGAATTGGTACCGGAAGGTATGTTACTGCGTTTCCTTCGGGGTCGAAGAAATCAAAGCTGTCATGAAAATTGCAAAGGTGCACAGTCTCGCCGGCTAAGTACAAATCATAAAGCTCGATCGGTTTGTTTTGTTGGCTGTCAAATTGTGCCTGCGCTTCCGTCGTTACATTCTTCACGTTCTTACTCCCCTTAAAACGGTTCTCATGTTATAGATTCCGATTCTGTATCGCGTGATTTCTATCTCGTCTTCGTCGAATCGCACCGGGTAGTAAAAGTCATAGCTTGCGGTTACGACGCTTGTCACGGCCGGCTTGCTCGCCCACGTCACGACGCCGGTGGTTGCGTTCAACGTAAAATCAAGAGCGTCAATTTCTACGCCGTCGTCGTAAAGTTTGAAATTGTCCGCGTCGATCGGGTAGTTCGCTATTTGGCTTGTTGCTTCGTCTGCGTAGGAAGCGTGGACGACTTCGCCCTCTATGATATAAGTGGCGCCCTGCTCTTTTTCTTCGAGTGGCTTGTAATAAAAAGAATCATACGCTCCCTCCCTCGCATCAAAGAAGGCCTCTAATAAGTCGGCCTCCGCCTTCGTGCGATTTTGGAATGTTAGCTCAAGTTCCCGGAGCGGAGCACCCCACTTCGCTCGCCGTTGCTCTCGCCCTGATTCCCCTTCGGAGATGAGCGTATGATAAAGTTTCTTTTTTTTCACGACGTTGTCGGGTGTTAGTGGGAATACTTCTATGCTCATGATCCGAACCTCTTTATGTTTGTACGCGTTCTGCCGTCTCGCGTTATGTCCTCGTTTATAACTTCGATGATCGGCTCTTTGTTTTCTCGAATGTAATCTGCAAAACTTCGCGCATCGATCGCGTTGATGTTGTAGACGACTTGCTTGGTTGCTTGTCCTGTTCCGTTACTTACTTCTTGTCTTGAAAGCACTCGCTCGCCGGTCTGCAGTATTGCTTGTCGTTCGTCGTGGCGCAGGAATCCTCCGCCGTCATGAAAGCGTGGCACGCCTACTCCAACGTCTCCGCCTCTGTGAAAAAATGAACCGACGATGCTCGATAGAATGTTTCCGCCTGCGTTTGCTAAAAATCCACCAACGCCTCCGCCGGACGAGCCACCTTGCGCTTGCTGTCCTCCGACTCCTAAACTCCCAAGAATCGAGCCTAGCGCTTCTCTTATTCCGCTTCGCATTAAGTCTTCAGCGATGTCGAACATCATCGTCCGCATCATTCCTTTGAAGGCTTGCGTGAAACTTTCGCCTTCTTCTAGGCTTCGTCTTAGGCTGTTGGCTGTGGCGTCTGCTATGCCGTCAAGGGAGCGCGTTGCTATTTCCTGCATGGTCATGGCTTTGTCTTGCGTGTCTTTTACCCACTCTTGGAAGTGCGTATCCAGTGCGTCTCCTGAAGCTCCGACTGCTTTCTCTAATGCTCCGGCGCTCTTGGAAGCATTCAGCATTTCTTCGCTCAACTTTTCTAGGTCTGCTTGGCTTTGTACGATTTCTTTTTTGTTCTTCTGCCACGTCGCGATCAACTCATCAAAGCTCTGATCCGTTTGCGCGAGCGTGCTAATCATTTGTTTGAGCGCGTCGTCGTTGTCTAGGATTGCTTGGTTGTTCTTTGCAATCTCCGCCGTTAACTGTGCCCTCTTTTCCTTGTTGCGTGTTACTAATAAAAGCAATTGCTTATCGTTACTCGCCAACGATCGCCACAGCGCCTCGATGCCGGTTACCACGCCCTTCACTTGAATTGCAATTCCTAGAAAAATCTTAGTCATCCAACGGCCGGCTTCAATTGCTCCGGAGATCCAACTGTCAACGAGTGTCAAATACTCAGCGTTGTTGCTTCTTATGTCGTCTGTCATTCCGTTGATGGATCCTGAAATGGTTTTCAGCATTCCTAGAAACGCCGGGCTTTGGGTTATAACGTCTCCCATTGAAACTTGCCAAAGCTGAACGGCGTCTCCAAGGTTGGACGCTATGCCGGAATAAACAACGGACAGTTTCGCCATTCCTTGTGAAAGGGATCCCTCTGTAAAAGTCTCCATTAAAATTGTTCGGAGTTCTTCTTGTGAAACTTTCGTCAGGTCTATGCCTCTTTTTAATTCGATGAAGGTTCGAACGCCTCGGTCGCGTAAAAGCTCCGCGCTTCCGATACCGCTTGCGAATGCCTTCGAAAGATTCAGGGCTGATTGCGCTAGGTCGATGTCAAAACTTCCGGCAAGGTTTCCGCTTGCGGTTAGAAGTTCTTCGAGTGTGAATCCCATTTGCTCTAGCGGTTGTAAAATCGTGGAGGCCTGTGTGATCTGCGCTACTGTGAATGGCGTCTTACTTGCAAACTTTAGCACGCGGTCGAAGACCTTCTCGGCCTCTTTTGCGGATCCTGTAAAGGCTTCAAATTGCTTTCTAAACTTTTCAAACTGTGCGGATTGCGCTACGAATTTCTTCATGGCTACGCCTAGGCCAATGAGGGCGACGGTGGCCACGGCGATTCCTGCTTTCGCTAGATTTTTGAAGTCGGCGCCTAGTCGCTTGACTTGCGCTCCGATTCCTTTCATCTCTTTAGAAATTTTATCTTTCAGAGAAATGATTACTTCGATTTCGTTTTTGTCCATCTCTACCACCCTCCCTTGGATTTCGGTCGCTTGCTTTTAGCTTTGGTTTGTTCCTCCCTCAACTTATAAAACTCTGCATCTAAAATTGAAAACGCCATTATTAACTTATGCGGTTGCTGTGCGATCGTGCCAAGGTTCGGAAGAAATCCGTTTTTATAATGGCCGTACCATTTCAGCGCTTCATAAGAAAAAGGGCGCACCCACTCTTGTGGGCATCCCTTCAGCGTTTCTCCTTCAAAATCACAAACAAGAGGAATCGAACATCTTCCCTTTCCTTGCTTTCTACAAGCGTGGCAGTCCAAGTCCATCTCTGAAACCTGTACTGCCAGTCTTAGTTTTTTCCTTCTGCTTCTCCAACAACATTTTGGTTGCGAATCACTTCAGCTAATTCTTTTATCACGTCGACCGGAATCCTTCTTAGGCTCGCGTCGTTTAGTTCTTTGCTTGATCCGCCTACTCGTCCAACGGTTGAAATTTCACAAACCACCGGCTGTCCTTTGCCGTCTTTGAAATTCTCCCACCCTTTCACGCCGTGACGAACGATCTCGATGTCTCGGCCTAGGACGTTTGCTTGGATCTTCGTGTCGTTTGTTTCTGCATTAAATTCAACGTCCATCTTTTCCAACTTGCCCATCGTTATTGAATCAATAACTCCAAGTAGAAAAGACGTCTGTTCTTCGGCCGGGAGTTCTCTGTCGGCCTTTAC